>JAYRBW010049769.1:0-11241 GCA_036023295.1 Invenusta paracnida
TTGTGTACCTTGAGTCAGGTTTAAAAACCACAACCTCGGTCGTGGTCGAGGTGTTTTAACCCGCGACTTATTTTGATTACATAAAAAAAACTAGACTAGAGAGTTTTCGACCATGGTCGTGATAAAAAAACCTCCGACCAGCTTTGATCACCTCACCCAATTAGTCATAGAACTACATTGTGTAAATAATTAAAATATGAAAATGGTTGACAATATTACTTGGTTACTAGCGTGATGTGCGTGCGTGACGTGCTGGAAAAATATGTTTTCTACGTATTATAACACTCATTTTTGTAATATTCATTTATTCAATTAAAGTAATGCATTGAAATATATAAAGCTATAAACCAATATAAATACAGCAATTTTTTAAAAATTAAATAAAAACATGTGTATACATATATGATCAAGCAGAATAGGTTTTGTTATCAAAAAGTATCAACTAGGAATTAAATACACAGTAATTTAGAGAAAAATAGTTTAGCAGACAACAGTTAGTCATTAAAATGCGTTAACACATGCAAATATTTCAATCAGAAACGTTTCTTTCAGGCAATCAAAAATATATTTCTTTTATTACACTATTTTGGTAACACGGCATATGCGTACATAAATATAGACCCATTTTTTCATATTTCCAACGAAGTTGTGTTTATAAATATTTTTCAAATTCTATTATTTCAAATACCTATTCATGTACAATGAATTACAATGGTTTTTCTCTAGATGTGCAAATTATATTGTTGCTCTTTTAAGAACATTAATTTTGTATGGATCGAAGTAACAGCAAATTTAACATACTTTGCGATACTCAAAATTAATTATCTAGGAGTTGGTTACAGCTAATGGGGTGATTTCTTATTAGCCCTACTTGAATCAGATATGCCGATATTGTATAGACTTTTTGTCCTTTTTATGTATCTTAAATACATCGGTGTACATTTGTTTTTATAGTTGAATTGTTAAATTTTAGATTTAATTGTTTAAAATAGCGATAGTTTATTTATCTTATCAGCATACTTTTTATGGTTATTATTTTATTTTGTGTGAAATCTTAATAAGTTACTTATTTATAATAATGTCAAATTGCACATAATTGTGTAATATAGACAAAATCATTTACTAAATCTAGAATATTTCATATGTAATGTTATTTAATTAGTGCAATCACCCATTGTGTTACTGTACCAAAACTGCGCAATTTAACACAATATGATTCAACATACAATATAAAGTAACGTCGCAATTCCTATTATTATACCTAACATATAGCATACGATACTGGCTTACTAAAGCGAGTCACGTAGACAAATCTCTATTGCGATCGATATTACCCATAACAACCTCTGTTTCAGGTTTCTCCAGTTCTGTGTTATGAACTGGAATTATGAGGTATAGAGAAGGACTAAGGAGGGAGGTTATGTACACAACCTTTGCCATTTCTGTGTGCAAGAATATAGCCGTATAAGGTCTATCTTGCCTCCTCGGTTTGTGTCGTATGCGAGATATCAGCTGATGCAGCTAGATTGCTAATATAGACACGTAACTTTGGCTGTTATTAGATCGTATGCAAAACAGAAAATACGCCTGCTGTTCTAAATATTCTAAATCATTGAAAATACCTACTTACTTCAGCTAAATTAGTTGCATATTATAAACGAAATTGAAACAAATTACTATATATCGTTCAAATATCTTCAGTTAACACATGTATATAAACGAAATTAAAATAACATTAATTAAATATATAAAATAAAACATATATTTATTGTTATCACAACGCACTAACTAGGTACCTACTTATATATAGAGGTTTGCTCAATTGAATATTAAAAATTGTTTATCTTAGTGATTTTTGGAAATTATATAATACCTACATATATATTATATCAATTTACCAAATAATCATTTCAGCACAATTATTGAGTTATAAAAGAATATTCTGTTAGTTTGTTGCTATATAACCTATTTTGTTCACTTGTATAATAGTTATCTTCAAGGACTATATAACGTAATTGCTTATTATTTATATTGTTTATATATGTTTTTATGGTATGAATATGTAATTCTTTATATATATATTATTATTTATCGAATGGTTATCTATTTAACTTGTGTTTGGAGATTTCTTGAAAAAAATTGTAATTGTATCCCTCTTTTTAGTCTATAGTGTATATAATTATATACATGAATATCTGACTAACTGTATTTCTAATAGAAATGAAATCACAAATATAAAAGGACTTTTCTTCTCAGAACAATAGAATATTATTATGTTAAATTGCAAATTGAAATATGTTTCCTTGATGTCAAGAGTAAGCATATATTCATTTATTTAATTTGTTCATTTTTCAGTTAGAAAAATCATTTTACAAATATTTAAACGACCATAACCTCTCTAATTTTTTATATAATTTATTTAAAAAATAATAATTTTTATTAAATGTCGCATTGTATATACTCTATCTGACAAAAGAAATACAAACACTTATTTTTTTCTTAAATTAATAATAATAATATTTGTTCATTTTATTCATAGTACAATTATGATACATTTGATTATTACAAGGAAAATAATATATAAAAATACTTAGTACAATGAAAGGGAAAATCGAAACCTCTTTCGATATCAAGTCGATCACCCACCTAAATTACTGCATAATATTGGCATATACTATTATATCATAGGTATAAGAAAAGACCTACAATGTCAATGAAGGGAATTGTATTGAAAACTACGACGTTTCGATCTTAACAAGAGATTATTATCAAGTAAATTAGAAAAGTAATTACATAAGCACTTAAAATTAATATATAGAGAAAAGGTACACTTTAAAAAATAGATGACCAATAAGATGACAGCAAAGACATGAACTACAATAGCACTTTGTTAAAGAATTATTGGGATATTTAAAATGATATCAGATTTAAAGGAATTTAAAAGAATTAGAAGAAGAATTTATAAGAGGGGAAAATTAGGAACACATATTTTATTTTTAATTTCTGTAATGTATTGAGATTTACTATTATATTTATTATTATGTTTTGTTATAATTAATGTTAATACCCCAGTGTTTCGAAACTTACATTTCTTTGAAAGAAATTACAATTCTTAGATTTCTTTGACAGAAATTTGAAATTTCTTTCAAAGAAATCACTTAGATTTTTTTGAAAGAATTATAATTTCTTTGAAAGAAATGTAAGTGATTTATTTGAAAGAACTTTCAAAGTGACTTACATTTCCCTGAAAGAACTTTCAAAGTTCTTAGATTTCTTACAATTCTTACATTACTTTGAAAGAACTTTCAAAGTGACCTACATTTCTTTGAAAGAACTTTCAAAGTGACTTACATTTCTTTGAAAGGACTTTCAAAGTTCTTAGATTTCTTACAATTCTTACATTTCTTTGAAAGAACTTTCAAAGTTTTTTCAAAGAAATGTAATTTTCGAAACACTGGGACGAGCTTGTATACAAAATACGAAAAGTGTTTCGATTATAAATCTGTCTTCTGTTTTTTATCGGAATATTAAATTGGTAACAATATCGATAAAACGGAAAAATTATATTGGTGACGAGGATGGGATCAACAATGATTATATGGTAACAACAAGCTAGATGATGGTCAAGACAAACTCAATTTTTCTTACTCTATGTCCTCACAATTTCGTCATTTTCACCACTCTCACACCCAATTAATTTTTTGTCTCATTCACCCTTTGGAAATGTGCCATTGTAGTTTATGTCTTTGCTGTCATGTTACATGGTCATCTTTTTTTGTAGTGTACCTTTTTCTATATATTAATGTTAATTGCTTATGTAATTACTTTTCTAATTTACTTGATAATGATCTCTTGTTGAGATCGAAACGTCGTAGTTTTCAATAAAATTCTCTTATTAATTAACATTGTTAGTTTTTTCTTACATTTATTCTACAGCGAATTGCAGGCTGTTATTCTTCTTCTTCATAACATAAATTCCGTACATTGTTCTATTATAATATATACATATATTTCATCATCGATTTTTATGAAATACTGTTACATTGTAAACATTTTTAATTATCCTAATCTATTTTTTATTGTACTTTGTTGTTTCTATTCCAACTCACTTTAAGAAATTAAACTGATATATTGTTTTTGGAGAAACAGTAAATTCAACTTTTCTTGTAATGTATTGATTTATTGTTGAATATAATTAATAGAAAAAATTCTATACTATTATTTGTTACAAGAACTTCTAAAAAGTCACAGTTATATATTTATAAGTCGCTAATATCTATTAAATGGGGTTCGATAATTACAAAGATTGAAATATTTACAGCAGAATCCACATGTCACTAAAGTTTATGACAAATGTCCAAATATATTATAACTAGTATTTTTAGGCCCTATATAGGCGCACTTAAAAAACTTCAGCATGCACCTTATGTATGAAAGAAGTTATTGATTCTTATTAGAATATAAATATTATATACTAGCTCTATGGCTGCCGAAAAGGCCCAAAAAGAAAAACATTCTAATAGTTATGAAATTCATTCATGTTACACTTATATATAATGTCACAAGGTCTGCATTCATGTCACATAAAATTTCATACATTATCGCCCTAAAATTTCCACCATAAATATTTAAGCATAATACTAATATCTATATTTTTTGGACAATAATTATGTATAAATTTTTATGGGTGCTAGCGCGATCGAAAAATCTCGTATTAATAGACATCCTCGTATAGAAAAATAATACTTTTCCTATTTCTGGAAAATAGTCATTAGTGTAATAATTTTCCTTACACTTTTTGTAATGAAAAATTGACTTTTCTACCTATCCATAAAAATCAACAATTTATTTCGAATAATCAAGACTCATCAACATTGTTTATCTCTCGATTATATTAATATGATTATTTAAAGCAAAACAAATACTAGACTATATAAAAAAATAAAATGAAACACCTGGGCTCTTATAATCGAAAACATTAGCTAATTGAATATTATATTGAAATTTTAATATAATTTAAACAAAGCTTGGATACATAACGAAAAGCCCTAATATATACGCACTACAGTATTGATAGATATACTACTTTTAACAATTATATTACTACGTTTATAGTACAATTGTCTTACCCTATAAATATTTGTATTTAATAATTAAAATAATCCTTAAATGTTATACAAATGGGACTAGCTATTAATATCTATATTTTATAATGCCGATGCAAATTTCATTTAAATACAACGATATTTTATTGACAAACTGTGCAAGGCGATGCATACGAAAGCAATGAGGTAAAACCAAACTGTATTACTATATGATGCACACTTTTCAATTTCCAGTTTAACTTGTATTTTAAAAATTAGGAACAAGAACATACAGTATATTCTAAGGAAACATGTGATTACAGAACAGCTTATTATGTTTATTTCAATTAATAAATATAACACGAGAAACAAAAAATATCATGACATATATGATTCATTACTACGTAAAAGGACCTTACAAATAAAACACTGATGGTTAATTACTATAATAAAATTAAAAATTGCGGAAAACAAAAGTTATTTTAGGGAATTTAACAGCCACCTCGAAGACGAAGAACAAGGTGGAGGGTAGACTCCTTTTGGATATTGTAGTCAGAAAGAGTTCTCCCATCCTCGAGTTGCTTCCCGGCGAAGATCAATCGCTGCTGGTCTGGGGGGATACCTTCCTTGTCTTGTATCTTAGCCTTGACATTTTCGATCGTATCGGAGGCCTCAACTTCAAGAGTAATGGTCTTGCCGGTTAGGGTCTTGACAAAGATTTGCATACCACCTCGGAGTCGAAGGACAAGGTGGAGGGTAGATTCTTTTTGAATGTTGTAGTCAGAAAGGGTTCGGCCATCCTCGAGTTGTTTCCCGGCGAAAATCAATCGCTGCTGGTCTGGTGGGATACCTTCCTTGTCTTGGATCTTGGCCTTCACATTTTCGATCGTATCAGAAGCCTCAACTTCGAGGGTGATTGTTTTGCCAGTTAGGGTTTTGACAAAAATTTGCATTTTGGATTTTCTGAAATATGGAAATAAATAAAAACATTAATTAAAACTAAAATAAACAATAAGATTCATAAAAATATAAACATAAACATAAAAGCAATAATAACATATTTAACGATAAGCTAAATTATTCAGTCTATTATATAATTTAGTTTGATTATGATACTAGTTTGATTAAAATACGAACAAACTAACATATCACGTTGGTTACGTAAATAGAAATCTGTTTACCCTAAATGTAAACAGGGTATTATTATGAACAAATATTAAAAATGTTGTAGTTCGACTTGAGCCTGAGGGAAACATAAGTTCGTCTAAGACAAGACTAAAAGATTAGTATAATAATAATAGACATTGAGACCGCCATAAATGGTCTGTAGTCATATGATGGCTGAACGCATAAAAGCAAAATATAAAGTTCCTTGGACCATATCAACAGTAAAAATAATTCTATTTTACATTGATGAAATTAAAAGATGGTAAGTTTGTATCTAACGTTTGTTATTATTATTTATTATGATATAATAATTTTGCCAACAATTTCACAAATAACATAAATTAAAATAAATACTAAAGTTACAAAAAATAGTGTAAAATAATATTACTATTACTAGATGTAATGCTTTGCAATAAAAAATTCTACAAAATGTATTTAATATCATTTCAGGATTTAAAATCGTAACATTGTAGTCGAAGAGTAAAAAATTGACAAAGTATTACATCAAATCGTAGATTAAATCAAATCGTAAATTACATAAACTGCAATTTAAATTTACTCAGCATACCTAAAGTTTAACCCAATGTTTTAATACAATCAATGTAAAATATTCTCCAAGAGAGTTTAATTATAAACATTATGACATAAAATATAAATTATAAAATAAAAATATTAAGTTTAACTCACGATAAAGATCACAGAATAAAGTCTTTTGCAGAAAAGCAGAAAAAATGTTAGACGAAACAGTCTTACAAATATTGCCTACCCCTTTGCAAGTAAATCGCTTATAAAGCGGTTGGTAACGTCATTTTTCTAAAAATAGATTTTCTAGAACCAATCAGCTAGCAAAACGTTTGGCGTACTTTTCATATTAATAAAATAGCTTACTTAAACAAATAACTAAGACAGCGTTATAGATTTGTTAAGTGAGATATCCTTATGTTTACAGATATTTCTTATTAAAAATATAAGTTTTAAAAATATATATTTTTTAATTTACACATAGTTTGACCATTAAGTTAAAAAAATTATATGTATATATAAAATTTAAATAACTATAAGTACCTATACGTATATACATACAATTACTCATATTTTTACTGTCAGACGTAATTATAATATATAGTTTAAAACTGTAAGTAGATACATGGACGCCTTTATAAAATAGTTATACAAAGAAAAATTAAATACTTTAATAATGAATATATTACCTAGATATAAGAAAGACTTATTGTTTATGCCTTCTATTTATAAAAACCTAAATATTTTACATATCTTATATCCGCTTACAAGTTTAAGCATCAAAAATAAATGTAAATTTTTTTATTAAAATCAATGGAATCTAATGAGTAATAAATAACGTTTTTTAAATACACACACTTTCTAGTGAAATAAAATGTTTGTGCATTACTAAATCAATTTCACGAAAAAAGTAAAGAAATCATAATTTAAAATATCATATATAATATAATATAAAATAAAATGTTATAGATATATTATAAAATTGTTATCAGTCAGTGTGATATAAAAAAAACACTTTAGAATTTTAGGTGTCTTTTTATACTAAATTATACACTCGGTCTACATCACCCTCGATGTAAGGAGAAAGAAAAGAGTAATTTAAGGATATAGCTTGGAAGAAGAACTTTTCAGAACAGCACCACTAAGCCAAGGAGAAACAGACAGTGTGAGATTCCAAGCTAAATTCATAAATAAGCTGAACCTAAAGGCAGCGAGTCACCCCGAGAGTTTGCAGTGACAGGATCCGATTGTATGGTGCGCTATTAACAATAGTATCTTAAAAATATTTAAAACTATTTTATACTGTTTTTACATTTGCAAGTAGTATTTAAATTATATATCTTATTTTAAAAGAATTTTTTGTCGATTCTATTAGGTAATTATAATAAATATTATTAATACGGCGTAATACTTTAATTTGGCTATATATAACATTTTAATTCGATATAAAGTAGCTTTCCCCCTAAATTTATGCACTAGTAATACATTTTGATAGTTGTTCTTGGTAAAATTATCAGAACAATTCTGATAGTTTGGTTCCTACAGTGCAGCCAGCCATATTCTAAATATCGCCGAAATACCTAATTGTGTGCTTAATAATACAAATGGTTGAATTTGCCTTTTTAATACGTTAATCATCACACAGGTGACGCATATTGTTATTATTTATTATCTTTGGTGGTTGCTCAAGAATCAGACTGGGAAAGAAAAATAAACCCTTTTTAGGCCCCTAAAAATCTCACCAGTAATAAAACAAAATGTCAAGCATATGTACAGATTTGAGACGTTATCTTTTCATGCTAACTTCGAGTGCTACGTGAAAGCGTATATCACGTAGTTCTCGACTAACTTCAAGACTGGCAGAAATTGAAGAGCATTTCTGGTTCTCATAGATGTAACTAGCTGCGCGCTATACCTACTCATGAATAATTAGTGATTATGTTACATTTTTATTTTTTGCAATCAACATTAAACTGTTGTTATTGGCTATTTACCTACTAGAGGGATAACAATCGAAAATAGATAGCTATTTACAATGGTATATTGTTTTGCAGTCTGTTTCAACCAAAGATAATATTATCTGTATTATCTTTGATTTCTATATTCTTTGGTTTCAACCATAAAATTCTATAAAATTACTGTACATTTCATAATTTTTCAAACTAAAGGAAGGTTTATAGAAATGCACTACAAATATTAGGTAATTAAAGCAAGTTTATTACAAATATAAGCAATACAATAAAACGTAAAAATAAAATATTAAAATATCCTATTTATTTTTGGACATAAGTACAAATGGGTTTTCTAAATAATATGCGAAATGATAAAATGAAGTGCATTTAGATGCATGATATAAGATATATGTTAAGATATAAAATCATAAACATATAGTAATTTGGATAATACAGAAACTCTATAATTAACTGTACATATATCATATATAAATATCGACGTGCTTATTATATGTTCGGCGGTCGTGAGGGTGGGTCTAGCATCAATGTATTTAATTTAACCTGTATTGGGGCAATTGGATAACAGTAATGGAGGGGTAATGTTAGGAATATTATTTAGTACTTTATTCTTCATTACATAAATGATTTTAAACATTACAAATAGTAGCGTAGTATGAACCTTTTAATTATGACCTTGGATAGTATTTTAATTTTATTTTAAAAGTTAATATTGATTCTGAATAGATTTGTCAAATAATTTACAGTATTAAATAATGGTTCTCATAACATTTATTTATTATTTTAATCTGAGTTTCTCTTGAAACAGGTATTACCTAAATGTATTACCAGCATCTGACTTACTTTTTGCGATTGTCGACTAGATGAGCACCATAGAGTAATTATATAATTATATAATTAATTATTCTATGATAAGCACTTCGTATAAATATTTGAATATTATACTTGAATTAATATGAGTAGTAAGTTAAGGCGGAGTGCGAGAACAAAGACCTCCCTCCTCCCAACCAACAGCCAATCACACAGCTACATGGCACGTCAAGATCGTTTCCGATTAATTTAAGGTCACTGAGTTCCATTTTTCTTCTTTCAAATTGATCAGAGGTACCCTAATGGTAGTAATCAATTATTCAAGTATATTTTATTGATTTTTCTAATACGCTGTACTGCAGCCATTCGATGTCCGATCAGATAATTTCAACAGCTATTCCCACTAAAAAAAGGTCACATAGTTCGATTTATCTATTTACAAATTGATTAGAGGTAAGTACCCTAATGGTAGTAATTGATCAATCAAGTACATATTTAATTTTTTCTAATACTTTATGCAGCCCAACCGGGCATCACCAAAGTTAAAACATATATAGATATGAAATAACCCGGTTAAATCCATGAGTCATCTCCCTGCCCCAGTAAAATAAAAATTGAGTTCCAAAACCAGAAACAGAATTAAAAAAAAGACCTTCAACACCTTAAACACTCTGAATTACAACCTCCCACATCCAATAGTCATCATTTCCCCCCCCCCATTTTTCATTTTTTATTTACTTTTCAAGATATTTCGGGGTGTCCTAGGGTTCCCCAGCGCGTATAACTTCTCCATTTTTTTCATTTACAACTATTTTTTACCACCATAATTTTACGATAAATTAGTATCTAATATATAAATTTATAAATGTTTAATGCCAATACATTGGCAATTTTCTGTCACCCTACTAAAGTATATACTTTGTAGTAGCAACAATTGAAAAAGTAGCTTAGTCATTATAGCTTCTGTTTTTATCAGCATACTATATATTGCAAGTCAATTAAAAATATTGCTATATCAGAGGATCAAGCATTATTTCAAAAGGTGTTTTTTTTTAAATTAGAGGAGAGAAAGAGAGGGAAAGAAGCAAAGGCAAAGGAACCAGTCGAGCAAACCCAAGAGAATTAAATAAAGTCGTGAAAGAGAAAAACAAAACCAAAAACATTTGTCTAAACTATATTAACATAAATGGACATAAAAATGCGGTGAGACATGAGTTGAGCTAAGCAATAAAACAATTCACAATACTCGATTGTGGAGAGATTGAGTTCTTTGAGAGGAGTGATTGTGGCGCGTTTAAATCTAAGGGTTCATTACTGGGATAAGGAATCAGTTCGCCTAACAGATCTGTAGGAAAAACCGATAAAGCATAGCAGCGAATGACGCAGAGTGTTGTGGCGCGCTTACCAGACTTGTCAAAGGTAATGGCGATTGTTGGTGTTGTTGTTGTTGCGGTTGGTCTCGTCGGTTGTAAACTTCCTTGATGAAACCAGATAATTTCTCTTTGTCAGACAAATCTTTTAATTCTTGAACTCCCCATCTTCCTCTCGCTACGAACAATTTGGGACAAGTCAAGATGTGGTCCTTGCTCTCTTCTTCCTCACAGTGCTCATACTTGTTTTCGATATCACTGTTGATCCTGTTCTTATAATAGTTAGTTCTGGTGCAGTGCCCCGCTCTTATTTGAACC
>JAYRBW010049780.1:0-32059 GCA_036023295.1 Invenusta paracnida
TTTGAATGAATTTATATCTTTTAAAATTGTCTGTAGCTAACCAGCTTTTTGCCATTTTTGGCGATAAAAAAATATAATAATGTAGCTTCAATACAATTTAAAAATATTAAATACAGTAGAAATACAGTAAATATAGTATAATGATTGCCCGCTATATTAACAGAAAATTGTAAGAATATTTAGTTACAAAACTAATTTTTATTAACAAGAAATTGGGTGATAATAGGTCATTCTAGTTCTAGTAGTTTATTAATTCTAACAAATTAATAGTATTGATATTTTGAGTGATGGATAAAAATATTTTTCTGTTTTAATATTCAGTAGTTTCTCTAATTTGCTTTTATTTATACACAATTTTTATACATATTCACAATTATTCATTCTATTCTTCTTCTAGCACTATGGTACTAGCATTAAATTATGGAATATTGAACTAGTTTATAAGTATAAAAATTTTGATAACATTTGTACATACCTAAAATACCTACAAACAAAACACTCACATCATAACATTACTGAGTAAACAACACTCTATAGACAGATAGTATGGCATGGAATGGAATTAGCGGCCCTTTGGAAGTTTAGGTTAAACAGTGGCGTCAAATATTAGTTAAATATCCGACATCATAAGATATCACTTTTGAAAGTAGTTTGATTACATCTAAACTACTCGAATTTCAAGAATCTCTTAAGATCGCAGAAAGTCATAAAAGTGTAATAATATTTAGCTCAACCACGGGTCAACCACTCATTTATGAATCATGAGTATTAAACTGGTGTATGTGTACTTTCACTTTGCTATACAAGATAAGAAAATAATATTATACTAATATTAAGTTATAAAAAATGGATTATTTACAGAATATCCATTAAACATCTTCCCAAATGAAGACTCTAAGCGTGAAAGATAGATATGTTCCATCTAATAATTAGTATTTAAATAATTTCTAAATGTATGAAAATTTACTGAAATTTTTACAACGAAATAATTAGAAAGATAATTCCAAAATAATATGTCATTCCCATCATAAAATTCCTCAGAATACTATACAGATACTGTATAATGTCTATATGCATATAAACCATTAATGTAATTGTGGTAGATAAAAAATGTTAAAAAGATAAACAAACAGTTGTGGGATCATTTATTTTTTAATGTTTCAAAATATCCAATATTCTTCGTTGGGAAATTTAAAAGTACTGTTACTCACTCACTTGTTTTGTTCATTGTACTCGCTGTAATTCTCACATATTGTTTTAATCAGTACCTAATAGTTATATAAAAAATTGCATTTATACACTCTTTTAAATTTCCTGATGAAGAATATTGTATAATGAAAAATAAATTATCTTAAAACTATTTTGTTTTTATTTGTTTAATAATTCCTTAAATACAACATATTGTAAATGAATTTAATAGAAATATATACGACATATTATAATGGTTAAAACAGTACTGTCTAGTTATCTCTATACTATTTGTTATCTCTAATAGTAGTGCAAAACCATACATTTAATATACTATAGCGGCCCGTAGCTTCATCTTAATTAAAATTAATGTACATATATTTTGAATAAGAAAAATAATTTATCTCTTCTATATAGAAATATTTCATTTATGTGTGTTAAAATATATTACATATATATGTGAAAATCTTTACTATTTATAAGTTAGCGCAATTTATATACGAGTATATACATACATATATGTGTAGGTATATATCCCTATTAACTTTAAGCGTAGTACTTGTACAACATTACATAGACCGAATTTGATCTCATTCTTAAAGTAACCGAGAATGCCATGGTAGTATAAGATTTACAGTTGCGTTTCAGTTTTCCATTTTTTTATTTGTAAGGCAAGGCAAACACTTGAGTTAATATTAAGAAAACGCAATATGGCTCGCGGATATCAATGGTCTCATTTACTATAAATTTCGCAAGTAAATAACTGTAGATACAAATTATTTAAACTATAATTATAAGTGCCATTATTAAAATTAAATAGGTAAATAGATATACAATTAAAGCTTAATATTCATCTATATAGAAATATTTAGTTACGCCTTTGTTTAACAGACATAATAAGCCTTCTAAATCAGTCCGGCAATATCAAGTGCAGAAAAGGTGGCCTCTGTTGATATCTCGGTAAATGTCGTTGTAAATCAGTGGATTATAATCTGCGCATCACATTACATAGTGAATTCAGTTCCCTCGTCTGCATATTATAGAAACACATCATAAAAAACACCCTTTAAACAAAAGTAGAACCAAAATTAAAACCGACATGCCTGGGTATAACAGCACCGAAAAATACATAATTCAGTCAAATAAAAATTCAGTAAGTGCTTAAATATGGGCCCAGATAGCTTCACACATACATTGCGCTAATTTATAAATAAATAGATGTTTTTATTATAATTATGCTAAACAAATTTTATATTTTGTGTAAAATTTGCACTATTTTAAAATGTTTGCCACTTAAAAAATAGAATAAGAAAATTTTATTATTTTATTCAATCTAGGAGCAATAGGAATAATGCTAAAATATGCAATTAGGTGTGAAGTTAGGATAAAAAATAAATAAATGAATAATCTTAAAACGAATAAAATTTTAATTCCATTTTCTACGCCTGTAAATAAGCTCCATTAACAAACCAGGCAGCCCTATTTGTAAAAATTGTGATATAGGGAAGATATGAAACAACTTTTCCTACGATACTTTATAAAGGCGACAACCAAGAGACACATACATAATTAACATCTATATTGGAATGTATATTAATTTATTTTAGATTGATTTACATCATACAGTTCAGAAATAGAAGAATGAAACATTTACTTTGAAATATATTACCATTATATTAAATAATGTCTAAATATTTAAATATTTCCATTTTTCTAAATAGAAATTTCGGAGAAGAATAATATGTTATTTTTCATAATATGTACTTCTTTCGTGGTTTGTAACAGATAATTGTTAAATAAATTCTTTGCAATCATACTATATGTTATGCACATATTATTAACATACATACATCAAAATGTGGATTCTTCTATAAATATCTAGATAAAGCAAAATAAATAGATTGAAAATAAAAAGTTTTGTAGTTTATACAAAAATGCTCGTAGTTCTACTCCACAACACAAATTGCCTGTAAGAATTAAAATGTAAAAAATGATGTCATATTTTTATATTAAAACGCACATGTTAAATTGATAAATCTGCATAAATTCGTTGTATCATGATCAACATACTGATGTCATAAACATAATTCCTATTTTTAAAGTGTGTCTCCCCCCTCCCCTTAGTGATTGGACAGCTAGCTACCTGAAACGTGGCCCCAGCCAATCGATAGTTCTCCAGGAGCGTAAGATCTCTATTGGCTGCTGCCTGATTGAGTTCTCGAGCCAATTGGACATCCTTCCTTGAAAGGTGTGACCCCGCTTTCAACAGAAGACGGATAATATGTGCGTGACCAAAACGGATGGCATTATCAAAGGGTGTGCAGCCGAACCGGTCGGTAACGTGGAGGAAAGCACCGCCCCGGAGAAGGTGTTCTACGAGGCTAATGTTTCCCTCGCTCGCAGCCAAGTGAAGCGGGGTACGATTGTCGTAGTCGCAGACCTGGCAACCAATAAAACATGCATATCATAGTATGAGGCGGAAGAGAACATTGTGGGCACATTAAGGCAGTGTTAAGCATCTTTGAATCCTAAGTCAGTGATTCGGGTTTTAACCATAATTAGAACCAAATTTTTGTAAAAATATGCATTTTTATTTTATTTTTCATAGATCCAATCTTTTTGTCAAGATAATAAATGTAATGAATAACAAATAGTGAATAACGTATAGATAATAGAAGATAAAGATATTGATTAAGCGATATACTATAAATCTCAACTAGCAATCAATAGACAAATAGAAAATTGTGACATTATTTAATTAAACTCCAATAGGCAAATTATATGAACATATCAGGGTATGTGAAATATTCGTCTTCGAAATATTTAAGTCTTCTATTAATCGCTTTTTGTTGAGCTTTCTCTAGCATGTAGTTTAGAAAGTGGTTTGTTCTCAAAGTTTCACGAAAACGGCTGATGTTCATTAGTCTGTCTGCGTCATTGGTGCATCTTCGGCTAAAACTTCCAACTTCGTTGTTTATTGCATCGATCTTGGTCAACGGGATGCTTTCTTGAAGAAATTGAAAGAACATCTACCGTTACGGTTAGATCTGACCTATACTATATCACAATAAATACACATACCGACCAATTCGGTATCATTCGTTAAAATCACTAAAAGTGTGAAGTTGTTTCTGATAAATATCAATACAATATACTCTCTGTAAAAGTGTAATCTACCGAAAGACATAAA
The DNA here is from genome assembly GCA_036023295.1 of Invenusta paracnida. Lineage (NCBI taxonomy): Eukaryota > Metazoa > Platyhelminthes > Proseriata > Coelogynoporidae > Invenusta > Invenusta paracnida. The sequence goes on from JAYRBW010049780.1 coordinate 4,379, forward strand.
TTACGATAAACAATGTTATTACACAAGTACAACCTGCAAAAATGAGTGAAGAATTAAAATTCACGTTTCTTAGACGTATTAACAGAAATATTGCTAACTGCTTGATTAATTAAGTGATATGCATAATACTAGACTCTAATTTGTTTCAGATATAGTCACTAATAGAGGTAGTTAGTAAAATCAAAATATGAGAGAATGTTACTCATAATTATAGAATATGTAAAAAACGTGATTATTAAAATTAAAAATTTGCTGATTTTCACATTTCTTTTTAATATAAAATCGATACATAACATAAAAATTAGCTCCAATGTGTTATAAATATTTCGAAGAATTTTATTACGTAAGATATTTAACTGGTCAGATTATGAATATTTATTATTTATAATATTAAACTTGCATCTAATATAACGTCGTTTAATATCTCATAAATTAATTACAACCCAACCACCGTAACAGACCTGATAATGTCCCAGGATTTTGTAGGCGCCTTCAAGAGTAACGAGGTTTCCCTCTTTGGCAGCCGCGCACATCACCGCGGGAAGAAAGTGGTCTCGCATTGTGGTCGCCTCATCATCAGAGACCAGACCAAAGGCCTCAGTCAACTTGCACATCAGACTCAGATCGGGAACGCCTCGACCGTCGGACCGACTGGGTGTCAACTCCCCGCGCATACTCCGTGCCATGTGTTCGCGCTGTTTTTCAGGTGTGAGGTTCGTCTTACCGAGGATGTAGGCCAGCTTCGTGAGAGCCGCTTCCGGGGTCATGTCCTTGAAATGCAGTGTTAGCTAGTGTTAACTGAATAGCGATATTAATGTAACGGTTAGTAATCATAATTCTAACCTATTTTGCAAGGATAATAACAGACTGCAATAATTCCAAATTAAGCAAGACAGTAATATTAATTGTAAGTTCAATAATTAGCTTACATACACAGTACAGAATTTTAGTCTCTGTATTATATTATGTATTTCATTTAGGAATTGTAAGGTCACTTAAAATAACAATTGTTTCCTATATTCTTCATAATTTTTCAGTTCACTGATTACATTTATTGATACCAATTTTTAACTAAGAAACATTTTAATTTATGAATAATTAATTAAGTCTGTGGCGATGCAACCACTAATTAAGTAAACAAGAAATCTGTTATGTACTCTATTACCTGTTATATTTGTAAATCAGTGCACATTGGTCAGACCTCCAGATTCATTTATTAACTCTCGGACAACTAAACATTCTAAAGCTTATAACTCATTAGTCTTCCAACATCTCAACAACTTACTATGGCCATAAAAAAGATACTCGTAACGTCATTAACAATAATTTTGTAGATACTTAATAGTGTTTTAACACACAACTTTTATTTATATAATTACTATTTATAGATATATCTAGATAGCCAAGGATATAAATTCTACTCACATTCCAGTTTAACTTGAATAAATAAACATAACATTTCAATGAAATATCGGTATCACCTGTAATATCTATAACATGGGAATATTAAAAAAAGGTGTTGACAGAAAATAATATTTACAAAATATGTGCATTGTAAATAAATCATCTACAGAATTTATTAGTAACGGTATAACTTTGCACAATATATTAAAATCAATTTATTCCATGATGCAAAAATTAATGAGGCATAACATACAAAAATTGACAGGTTTACATTTCTGTCACACATCTAAAACAATGTTATTAGTGATGTAATCTCACCTCGCCTTGGATAACACCAACTTTCTGTAAAGCCGCCCCAGTTGCATATATGGCCTTGACGGAGCCTTTAAAACACTGGGAAATGTTGACGATAACACAACCACTTTCTGAGGCTAAACGAAATGCCTCGAGGATGTCAGCTCGATTCAAAGACATATTTCCGGCACCGAAGGTCTGCAGGACGACGCCTGGGAATCGCAAAATAGTTGTACAGACTACTAGTAAACATAGTTTTATGATTCTGGATATAGCCCTAAGAAATTATCAAATATTTAAAATACAAAAGCAAATAGATTTATATGGGTGCAATATTTTTCTTTGGAAGTTTTGTATATTGACGAAGAAACAACCTTTGAAAAAATATAACCATCTAAGGCCTCTTGTGTGTTTATTTTAAAATTTTGTATGCATGTAAATATAGTTTAAAATTAAATAGGCATAGCTATAAATATTGAACTAAAATAAACCTTCTATGTCAAGTAAGAATTAAAACCTTATAAATTTGTGTTTGTAGATTTTGTAAGCCCAACATTTTGAAAATTTATAAGTTGTTGATAGTGCCAAATCGCAATTTAAGTGAACTAAATTATTCTACATTGCTAGTCTACCGTCATAAGGTAAAACCACACAATTGAAAAAATAGATTAGTGATAATCGTCATTTTATTGAAATAGCTTATTTTAGTAAAGCCAATTTCTGCTTAATTATCTTGCAAATTAGCCGCTCACGGATAATCGAGTTGCAGTTATGGGAATATATTGTTTATATGAAAACTAAGTATATTTAGCAGAATCACATACTTTGCATTTACTTTAAGTATTGTAAACTCGATTAAGTATTACTATTGAGAACCAAATGTTTCAGCCAAAATATTAAAACAATCTTTTTGAACTCTTCGCTTGTCTATAAATCAATTTCATTTAACAACTAAAGTAAATATATAATTTATATCACGCATTTTATTAAATTAGATAAACATAATTAGTCTTTACTGTGTAATAGAAGTAGATAATACAGATAGATATACTTTTAGACAAATTATATATATACATATATACTAAAAGAAAGCATAGTTTTGATAAAATTAAAAGTATTCCTTAATCCATGTAGTATGACATAATATTCAGAGTCAATAATAATTTTAATATGTTTAGTAGATAATAATAGAAATAATAAATGTCTATCTTATAATATTTCTTCAATGAATATTATTTTATTATTTATTATTTAGAAAAAATTAGTCCTATTAATTAAGACTAAAAGAAAGCATATAAAAATATACTGATAAATATACCTAGCATACATAATTATACATATAAATCATTTGGTCGATAACATCAACAAAATCATATCATCAACATGGTTCAAATCATTTATTACTAATATGTTCGTATAGTACAAAATTCCCAATATTGGAGTAAATAGCAACTCTGTAACAACAACAATAATATAACATACTTTATTTCTAAAATAAATTAATAATAATTTGGATAGAAATAACTGGATAGCGATAGAGCAGATAATTATCACTATAATATAATCAATATTTTTGTAATTGTTATCCCTAACATATTTTTGTAAACAATAATCGATGTATCATTTAAAAATATTCCAAAAATATTATTTATCCAAAATTCAATTGAGTATTATTGCTATTGACTATTGCTAAACTTATGTTGCTGGTAGGTTAGATGCATATGCAGATAGCGTAGGCTATTTACGTTATATAGATATAGTATATTATGTGCATGTCGTCTTTTTTATTTAAACTACGTGATTTTGATTTATGAAGACAAAAGACGTGACAAATAATATTTTGCTAATACAATCCAATTCAAAGTGCGTGGTTTACCAAAGAATTTCTGCAATACATATACCAACAGTACAATCTACGTGATTTTACCTAATAACTTCGTTTATAGATTGAGTAAAACGCATTATAATATGCGTGCTTTTAACCAACAAAATACACTTTGAATATTCCTTTCTTTTAAATCTGCATTATTTAAATTACATCTTTTCAAATATGATAGTACACATTAAGACGATTTGAAAATCATCACCTAAGACACTATAACGCAGTTCAAAATAGAGCTATGTGTAGAGCTAAAATAAATCGTTTATGTATACAAGTAAGTACTAAATAGTGAAATTTCGTGTTTGTAGATTTTGTAACTTCAAAATTTTAAATCTTTTGTAAATTATTTGCAGTGCCAAAACGCAATTTAAGGGAACTAAATTATTTTACATCGCAAGTATAGAGAAATATTTTGGCTCGAAGAATATAAATACATACTAATATACCAGATACTTTATATTTAAAAAGTAATGTGAAATATCAATGATGGTAATAAAGTAATAAAAATTACTATAATCTTAAATAATATATGTCAGTACATTATTCCAAGTAATTTTAGGGGACATTAATATAATAATACAATTTTCCTTGAGAAAAATCACAATATATAAGTTGCTACTAGGTTATCTAGTCGGAATAGAAAAGGAAATAACTAGGCAATATAAAAATATTATTATTAAGTTCAATTTATATCTGTCCAAAACAAAATATCATAATTATTATAAAGGTAGATCGATAAAACTAGACTAATTGACATTAAATAATGAAAATCTGACAAAACCAGTGACTTATTGATAACATGTAATTAAGTAAAATGATGCAATACTCAATTACTCTAAAATAATAAATCGTCGTTGTCGACTTAATATCTCGCATGTGTATCTGTGATTTAAACTTAAAATCTCACGCACGAGTCATTTTTTGTCAAAATACCTGTTCTAATAAAACTATTATGACCAAAACTTTAAGCTCTTTCACTGTGTTAGTCTCGTGTCTGTGAGATAAAATATTATAGAGTTATAGCTCATGATTTAATACCTCATATATGTGTTCTGCTGTTGTGAAAGTTTGAAAATTTTTGAAATTGTATAACGTTTTTCTCTTTTCCTGAACAATTTATAAAAATGCACATATGAGATTTTGATTTTAAATCTTAGATAGGTACACATGTGCATGTGATATATTGAGCCGACAACGACGAAATAAATAATTCTTTCTAGATCGGGAGATTACTCTACTTAACAGTTAAAGCAATGTTCAACAAAAAAGCATGTAGGTAAAATTAAAATGGTTCAGTAAAATGTGTTCATTAAAATATATGAAAAATAACAGATTTCTCGGTCTTCTCACCCAGCCTTTATATAGGGTAGAAATGTAATAAAAAATGATTCAACCATTTAATATGTAGATACATGTCCAGATAACAGAGTGCGAGGGAATAATAACAAAAGCAACATTTTCTGGCAATTTCGAGAGCGAAAGTAATTTTCGATACTGAAAGCAACTCGGATTACCGATATCAAACGTCAGAGGTGGTTAGAGTAATTTTTTCCCTCGCGATACGCAATTCGTAGAAAAGGTTATATCTTGTCTTTTATAGTGACAACTGAACGACAGGCCAGTTTTGACTAGAGCGAAGAGATACAGAAAGAGAGAGTGTGTGTGTGTATTTACCTTTAATTGGTGGTCGCAGGAAGGCCTCAATTGTTGCCAGTGTGATGGAAGGAAAGAGACGAAGAACGGCCACATCGGGACAAAGCATGCTCTCAACGCGGAAACGAGAGAGCTTCTGTGGCTTGAAGATGCGCTCGATATGGATGTCTACTTCGGTTCCAAAGTTGGCCAGATGAGGATAGTTGGGTGAGTCGAATGCGTCGAAGTTGCTAGTTGAAACTTTGCTCACTCGGTTCCCGCGAAATAACTACAGGAATCATGAACAAAAATATTGATCCAAGTAAAAGTTAATTGAATAATCGGCTACAGAAAAATTGATATATTATAATTTTCATTTTTGTTGATTTATTTTAATTCTAATAATTTTCTTGTGTTACGGACTTGCCGTAATTGTAACAATAATACTCTGCATGACACTGGTGAGCTCCAAAAAGAGCGAAACATCTGGTAATTAGGAACGCGACGATTGGTAAGAAAATAGCACAAAAATAAAATTGAATTATTCTTCAACCTTTCACTACTAAACTATTAAAACATACATATAAAAAAATTTACAAAACGAATAGTTTTCTAAAATATTTAATATTTTTCATATATAAAAATTAATCAATTGTTTATTACATATTTTTTTTACTTTCATACTTTTTACAAAAATAGCATTTAAAAACAAATACTACTAAAATTGCTTACAAGATTAACCTTCATACATAACATTACATTTTTAAAATATATATGTACTGCTTGAAAACTTGTTTTTACAACTGCTTGATTTTATCAACTGACTTTAGAGGAACTTAGGTGTTTATAATATAGTTCACGGTTAGGTATTTATAACAGCGGAATCATTAAAATAAACCTTTTCATTTTATTTAGCAGAAGTACTTCTTGAAAAGTGATTCTATTACTCACCTCGCCAATGACCCTAGTGGTCAGAGGAGGATTTTAAGCTGTATGGTTTTCTACGAAAGCCAAGAACCTTACCATTATGACACAACTGTTTCTGTACTACAAATTAATTCTGTACAACTCAAATTAATTAACACCTCCAACAAAAAGAAAACTATAATTTACATGTATATAATATTATACAGGTAACTACTATGCTAACGTTCAATGCTAAAATGTCATAAAAGTCTTAAAGTGCCATTAAACTTTGCACGAGTACTAGTTCAATAAGTCATATCCATGTAAGTAGCAAACCTTGACTTGAAAGTCTACGCTAGCAAGAGCATTGAACTACAAAATAAAATTATAGTACATAAATTTAGTCAAGTAATCAAAAATGTCGTCTTCTATATTGTACAGATCAATTAACCTTATACATAATAAATAAGTAAGGCCTTTTAATAATATGGTTCAAATAATCAAGTATTTACTAGCAATTCACGCCATTTCGGGTATTTCAAAGTAGATACGCACTTTCAAGTAGGTACTTACTAAAAAAGTTACAAATTGGACATAAAATCAGTTACGTTATAAAAGTACAACTTATTGTTAGGTGAGCTGAAAAGGATGAACTTTGATAATTATTTTGATCAGAAGTAATTGACAATTAGCTGAATTTTTGCTAAGCACAAAAGTGACATTATGTTTCAATCATTAATTCTAAAAAACAAAATATGAATGAAAGGCGAATAAACATCATCGAAACAAACTCTACTCGACTACATTTTTCAATGCATTTCTTGCATAAATTATGGAAGAGACCTAAAATATCTACGTTTAGGCAATTGCTTATTAAAGAATATATCTATCAATAAATATAAAAGATTTAGGATACCTAGCTATAAGAGGTTATAGTGCCTGACAAAGGACCCTCAATGGTCAGTTTGAAATCGACATCAAAGACTTGTAAATTACTCGGCAAAGAAACGAACATCATATACACACTAAATTCTTGTAATGCTTAATATATCAAACTACATTTAGTAAGTATTTAGTTCAGTCTATATATTGCTGCTGGTTATATGTACAATTCAGATGAGAACTTAAATTGGAGAGTTCTTTTATGTTGCTGATTGACATGAATGCAATTCAGAGAAGTAATCATTCAGAAGTTTAATTTAACATCTCTAATTTACAAGAAAATTATAAAATGCGGTATACAGTTGACAAACAAGTTCAAAGCATGTATAAATATCTAATTAAACTAGTACAGTTTTTGTTACAGGTTTTTATAATTTAACTTGAAAATATATTCAAAATAATAAAACAAATTTGCCAATCGCTGCATACTTGAATTCCAAACGTGTTTTGATCTTTACGGAGCTCATTAGAAACATGTAGATTATCGAAAAGGGGTTCTCACGATTATATTGCGAACACTGTAACCGCTTGACCATCGGAGCTCGGTCGACTGGCAAGGAACACTTTCTAGCCATTACGGTAAATCTGTATCGCATGAATCATATTAGAATTATTATATTTTCAGTGTTATGCACATAATTTATTTCTAATAGGGTGTAGTAGTATTTAAACTATTGTTGGAATTATTTCGAATATAGTTGCTTAACAGCACCTATAATAATTGAGCGATTTTAATTCTAATATGATTCATGTGATACGGACAACATTTTATAACGATTTTTACGTAATTTTAATTGAAAAAATGTAACGATATTTTATTTATATAATCGTTTGAAGTAGTACATTAGAATACAATATTTGATTATTGAGAATTTCATATATATTAATGATTCGAAAATTATTTACTGGATTTAAACAATTTGTTTCAAACTTAAATTTTAAATGTATGCACATTTTTACTCATCAGGATGAAACTAAGTTTGTTTACATAATATCATATTGTTAGTGTAATATAATTTATTTCATAATAAGATGTAGTTTTTGAACTATATATAGTTAGAATTATTTTAAATATAGTTGCTTAATATCACCTAAAATTGATTTATTTTATTATGTATGTAAACAAACTAAGTTTCTTCATGGTGACTAAAAATAGCATACATTTATAATTTAAGTTTGAGATTTTTTGTTTAAATCTAGTTCTCAGAATAATTCAATATTGCAAACTAGTGTACTACTCAAACGATTATATAAATAAAAAATTATTATAAATGTTATACCTACAGTAGTGGTTTAGTACGATATAATTAACTGACGCAGCTAGATGCATTAAAATTATATTTTATGTGAATTTCAATATTTACAATGAGTCACCTCATTTGCTAGTGACGTCTTCGGTATAGACAGGCAACAAAACTATATTACACGCATTTCAATATTCAACATTTTTTTATTTTAAAAATTAGCAATCTAATCTTGCAAGGGCTCGTAATTTTTCGTTTTTAAACCATAATTTTATTGGGTCTCGAGATTCGTACAAAAATGTCATAATATTGATACCCACCTTCCTGTAAAATTATGAAAATTTAGTTATAAAAGATAAAACTAATATTAATAAAAAGTACCGTTTAAAAAAAGATACCCTGGAAAAGTTTCGCACAACGCGCGAACGTGCTTATTTTAATGCTATTACTTATTAATATTAGTCTTTGTATTGCATAGTAGGCATGTTAATTCATGTATTAATAAACAATTGTGATAGTATGTATATATTGAAGTTGCCTATATTTGTGCTTTCGCACAGTCTTCCAGGATGAATGCGCACCATTCCATATGACCAAGTTAATCAAGTCCTGTATGAAATGATATTTTCCGGTGAACGGGCTAACTTTCATGGCATGCTGGCACTAATAATTTATTTGGCTATTCATTTTGTGAATATCTCAGTGTGAAAAACTAGTCTATATATGTGTGGTTATCCCATATAATATATTTTTAACTTTATAGCATTTCTGGTGATACACTATATCAAGGATGGTAACATTTAATTCAACCTTCAAACAATTCTAGAATTTTGTGCATTATTTTATACTAACGATTATATTGTGATTCTGTTCAGATGTACTTTGGTACATTTTATTGAAGAAGATTATCACTTTATTTTTGTTAACTAATTAGTAGTTACTAACTAAAGTAGTAATTTAAGTAATTCACTAACTATAGATCAAAGATCTGGTAGCTTCAATATGACAAAAATGTTTGAAGACTTGCCATTCACAAGCTTCGTCAAAGAAATTATCTCAACGGAATGACATTGTGAAAGAGAATTTTACAAGTGTATAAATGTTGTTTGTAGGTCTTTTCCTACAATCTAATACGTTTAAAACAGCTAAATATTTAGGGAGCATTGTAGATATATGTCATGTAAAAATAAATGATTGTTACGTCACATTTTGTACACTAATCTTATAACCGAATAACTCTTTTATATGGTATAATAAGTGTTCAATTTCCTTCGAATGGCCATCATTATTTTAAAAATGTCGTATTAAAACTCTACCAGCCCCCACCCCCCCAAAAAAAAAAAAAAATATATATATATTACTCCATTCCGTTCAAATGAGAAAATTACGAGCTCTAGTTGCCCCTTTGCTCAAACAGACGGTTAAATATATCTATGGCTAATCGTGGGATATAAAGATAACTGTATATGACATCTTTTAGAAAATATTAAATGTAGATAACATTATTTATCTAAAATATTAATTGCATAGTACAACTGTTGCACATCTCAGTCACTATGATGCAATATCAGATTAAATATTTATATTACATAATATAATGCCTCGTAAGTGGTGAATTATTTTTATTACATTAATAAAATTATGTTCATCCTATGATTGCTTTGGTAATATAACTTTAAAAACTCACCAACGACATTTTTTAAAGTTGTAAATGTAAACAAAATAAAAAAATTGAATACTATAAGATTGATTATATACATAATTGCAGGTATCATATCATTCAAATGACACTAAATTAAGTAAAACACTATACATTTAGTAAGTATACACTAAAAAATATATTGGTACACACACAAAAATACATAAACTATACAAACAGATTATTCTTAACCTGTTCTACAATAGAAAAATGGCTAATGATATTCTATCCATTTTAATCTAACCTACTCACCTTGTGATGGAAGTAAACAGTAACCTCAGGAATGATGTAGTGTCCCGCCACAATCAAGGCCCCCAGTAAGTTGTCTCGACCATCCGAGCGCGCCTCAAAGATGGGGATCTGGGAACCCGTTACCACCACCGGCTTTCCCAAATTCTCCAAGATGAAAGAGAGCGCGGAGGCCGTGTAGGCCAATGTATCGGTGCCATGGAGGACGACAAAACCAGAGTAGTTGGCGTACTCCTGGTAGATATCGGAGCCAACGCGTACCCAGTCGTCCATCGTCATGTCACAGGAGTCCAGAAGGGGAGTGTACTCGCAGACCACGAAGACCACGCGCTTACCCTCCTTTGAGACTGGCATGACGAAAGGACGGTCTCCGCCATAGAAGCCGGCGGCACTTGTGTCGAACTTGAAGTCAGGGTCGTTAAACATGTGGAGACGTCGGAGGACCTGGAAATGGCCAGGGAAAAAATAGTAGTAATTAGAAGTTAGTTTTCTCTAAACACATCGGGGCTTGGAATGTATAAATATGGAACATTTATATGTACAAAACATTGACACAATCGTATTCAATTCAATTGCAATGAAACATTTCTATAATGGAAAGTCACGAAAAGAGATAATATTCCTTATAACTAGTTAATATAATCAAAAAATATCATTATTCAATAAACTTGTAATGGAAATAATATTCAAAAATGAATTATTTGAATTATATAAATAAATAATATAAGTCAGCTTTGACAGTAAAAGGTAAAATGTTGCCTAGTTAATAGTCTCAAAATGACACTTCTATAGGACTAATATTTATATTATATACGACTTTATCAAAAATACGGTTTAATTGATATGTTACCTAATTAATAATTAATTAAATGTACTGAGCATTAAAAAACTATATCTAATATTTACATGTGTTCAATCCCTGAATTTATGGTTCTCCCATTCTATGAAAATTATATAAATTGAAAAAAATTTTTAAGCGTGTTATTATGACTGTTACAAAAAATACTATAATATATTGATCATGTAACACAAAATCCACATTGAAAAATTTACACCTTTAAAAACTGATCGTTTTAGCTGACAGTGGAAATCAATGTTTCCATGAAAATAATCCATATTGGCTATACCCCTCTTCGTTGTACCAGCATAGTTGTATTCAAACATTTTCACAGAAGATAATAAAAATGAATACTAGCATTAACTACAATGGTGGAATATAATAAAAAAATAAATTTATTATAATATGCTTATATATAAATATAATAATTTATATATTTTTCGTAATCTATAAATATATAATCTTCGGCTTTAGCAAAATATCTTATTTTAGAGAAAAATATATATATTCAAGAGATTTAAAAAAATAGACAACAATTCCAACAGATGTTCTATATAATATATTTAACAAACTCATACAGGAATACTATAGAATCCTGCTGAGAACCACTGTTGTGCAACAACAATAACGGACAGACACCCACATCATACATATCTGATATTTTTTTACATAACTACTTATTTAACAAATATCAAATAATATCAAACCTTAGAATTGTGCCAAATTAATTTCAAAATGTATTTAATAGTACTTCTTGTAGGCTAATAAATTAAATTTGATACCCCCCCCCCACTATAGTTAACAACCTACCTTACTAAAGTAGTTAGCCTCGGGCTGGTAGACTCCCGCCTTCGGTCGCATGCCAATCGTACCACCCGTATAGAGAACAAGGACCCGCGAGATATCACGTGTGTCATTCGACATCTTCGAAATGTCCAATTGACTCAAATCAATCTGGGGCACATTCAAGGTCCGCATCCGTGTAAACTTATCGATGCGCGGCATCGCCCAGGCCATATTGCCCACAGGCGAGCTGGTCAGTAGACGGCTAGCATCATCTGTTGTTCCAATGGAAACGCGACGACTCGGTGGTCGAGAAGAGATAGCGGGTGAAGAAAGACCAGAAGTACAGCTCAAATCGACTAGCGAGGAATGGAGTCCGTCGCGACTAAATACATAGAAAGAATGTGTTTCGTTGAGTATATTTTATAGTCAACAGAAAACCAAGTTTTGATTACCTATATAAAAATAAATACTATACACCAAAATAAAAAACTGCTACCTTACTTTCTTTACTAGGCGACACCAAAGCAGTACAGTGATTTTTGTGCGAAAAGCGTGCATTTTCGTGGCACCAAAATGTTAAAACGCTATAAATATATATATACGTATATTTTAAAACTATCATTGTAGTTAACTATCTATTGTTATAATAGATGTATTTTTCAATTTAAATTAAAATAATATTTAAAATAATTTTATATAAATAAACGGTATTATCTCTTTTATTATCGATTTTATAACAACTTACTATTTCCGACTGAAATATATAATTAAAAGTTACAATGAGCAGAGCAGAAAAATAGTTATATATTTTAATAAAAAGCAGTTATAATGTCTAATGAATTACATATTATAACGTGTAATAATCTAGACGTCATATTCAGAAGAAAAAAATTCGATTTAATATTGCTATGAATATTCAATATATAATGCACTTAGAAATGTATGTACTATTATAAACGTGATCCTTTGGGATATTCATACAAGAGAGAAACCTAAAATAGTGCCATCATTAGATTCACATAATACTCGTAGTATGGGTAATATAGCTTTATATCACAAAAGATCTATTAAAGTAACAAATTTATTTAGTATATATAAACCGGAATATTAAAAATGTGTATACTATTAATATTATCACATAGTTAAAATAGGTCAAACAAAAATATTAAGAATTTCACACACATTCATGTACATAATCAAATTATACACATGCATAAAAACAAATTCTTAAATAAAGGTTAAAAGTGACAAAAAGCCATAATGCCACAAAAAAACTCACGCTAAGTTTGATTTATATTACAAGATATTAATGTTATTATTAAGATTATTGTGTAGTTTAACATGCACATAATCATATTAGATTCACATAAGCATGCAAACAAGTATGAACTAATTTTCAGATTAAATAATACGTGTTGTAAATGTGATTTTTAATGTTGACGAACATTTTATGTTATGTAACATTTAACGTTCAAAGGAATCTCAAAATGGCCTATTTCAACAATACATATATTTCAGTAGAAATATGTACAATAAAAAGTAAAATATTTGAAAAAGTACACGAACATACACTTAAATAGTACTTAAAAAATGAATGAATAATTCAGAAACTAGTTTGTTCTACTTTTTAACAAAAAAATATTTTATAGATATAGTAGAGAGTAACTCGTATCCACATTACTGTAAAAAAGTCAAACATTTTAGCTTTGACATTAGTTAAATGTAAAAATACTAGTGAATTTCTAGATACATTGTTTTTCCTGTGAAAACCCACAAAAATCTGAAAGGAAATATTAGTAGTCACATTTGGCTGCTAATCAAAGTGTTACCTCTTTTTGATTCTGTAGAAATGGGAATGGTTGACATCGAAGGTTGTTTAACAATAAAAACATAGAATATAAAAGGTATAACATTTCATGCATAACATTTACAGTACAACATATAATGCAGTAAACTATAAGCAAGTTCATTGAATGATAAGACAATAATTAATGGCTAAATGCAATATTTAATATGAAATTGTTACAATATACATAGTAAGGAACACGAATTGTTCATAAAAAACTGATAAACGTTAATATTGAATGTAATATTTTAGCCAGTACATAAATTATAGTATGTAGAGAAGTTAAAACGAAGAAAATGTAAAAAATTATATTTATATATTTCCGACATAAGTTATAACAATGAATTACATTAAATCTTACCCCAAATATTGATTTTCATTGGGCACCGGCTCCTCTGAGCGGACTCTATTCTTTTTTCCATCGGGACAAAGTGACTGTAATGTGGGATAACGTTTAAACATGTGATAACAATGTTAACAGTTTAGCAATGAATTTATAAATTATATATTTCACGTTTACAATGTATCAGAAAATCAAAGTTATACACACAGAAACATTGACATACAAAGAGATACTTGCATGCACTTAAATACGAAAAAGTAATACTGAATTAGCCGGATTAAGTACAGATTTCATATGTTTAATTTTTAAATATTATATATATATATAGTATGTTATTATGTAATATAAAATTATAAAAGCATATATGTGATGTTGCTAATCTTCATAAGCTGTTTCCATAATCCTATAAACTTAAGAGATGTGATTATTATAATAACAAAAAGATGTTATTAGTTTATAGAATGTTCACAGTATGTCTAACTATATATTGTACATAGCCCAAAAGAACAATATTATGTCAGTGGTTTTAGCTGAAGTTAAAAATGAGAACGAAATTTAGAGAATTTACCGAACCTAGAGAATGAAAATAGATAGGTTCTGTAAGTCATATTTCACAGAACACTTCTGTCCCCTCAAAAATCGAATAACTAGAAATAATGTAATACTGTACTAAAAGTATATAAATGTAATTAAAATTGCATTGATATTAAGTGAGAGATGATGAATAAACATAAATCGACGTGCATTTAATGTGAGATCAACTAATATTTTTTTAATGTATGAAAAAGAAAAAATAACTTCCAAAAATGTTAACTTTTTCTTATGATGAGAAGTTTTTATATTTTACTAAGATTTGTATTTTACATTACTTTCAAGAAATTTCATTACAGTGAAATGTAAGGTCTAAACATAATTATTTCCAGAAATAGTAGTAGAAAGGCAACATTAATATGAATTGGTTTTATATAAAAATTCGAGAATAAAATTGTATTTCAATATTCTATTTACACATTATTTGATCATACTGTGTTGCCGACTGGCTGCTTTGTCAAATAAATCGCAGACAGATTAAAAATATCTCACTTAAAATAATATAATGGAGTTTAAAAACCTATTCAATGCTTAATTTCTTTAAAATATAAAACAAATACACATATGCAT
Organism: Invenusta paracnida; assembly: GCA_036023295.1. NCBI lineage: Eukaryota > Metazoa > Platyhelminthes > Proseriata > Coelogynoporidae > Invenusta > Invenusta paracnida. The sequence goes on from JAYRBW010049780.1 coordinate 19,605, forward strand.
AAAACATTGTTAACAATTAAGTATACATTTTAAAAAAATCGTCAAAAATATAGTTTATAAACAATACAAATATAACTTGGTAAATAATATGATCATTCCATCTTCTTTTTAGAGATCGATTGTAGAGTAGACAATATAGTGTGCTTCAACAACAAGCTTAATTTTTACATTGATACAACCTAAAAATATTTACTTTTAACTAAATAAAAATCTAAATTTGCAACTAGTTGTGTAAATAACAATTACTATATAACTATTATTGATACAAAAGTGTTAAAAAGATTGTTTAACGAATAGCATATCTTTAGAGCCTTGTCAATGGTTTTCAACTCAATTGCACTTATTTCTGCCACACAACTGATGTAGTCGCTTAATAGCATATATTATTTTCTTTTTCTAAATCCGATTCTAGTGCCCAAATCACTTTTTGATGCATTATCTAAGCTTCAAGTCACTGCCATTGGGCCTCTATTTTTTGTAAGAAAACGCATTGTATGTAAGTGTGTGCATGAATGAACTACAGTAAAATATTAGAGCCATGTTTGGGATCATAAGTATAAAGTAGGCACATACAATAAGCAATATTACATAGTATGTGGGTACCTTATAACTTAGTTTTATGCCTAATGTATTTTAAAGTGTTAAAAGACAATTATAACTGATCAGATCGCAATATCGCTAAAATAAACCACTGTTTTTTTCGACGATTGGCATTCCACAACAAACTCGGTTGCAATATTCCTAATAAAAATATTATATGTTCAACTTTTGTGCGCATGTAGGACTGTAAAAGAGTTAAATCGATTCTGCAACATCCTTGACCATAACCATGTTTTTAGTCGTCTTACCATTAAAAATAGCGGTTCACTCATTGCAGAAGTGGCTGGATTGACCATTAAAATAATTTGCATACAGTGAGGATGCAACTAATGAGACCGTTCGGATTTTGACATAATCTGGATTCCTTCATCTGGAAAATAATGGCATGGAGAGAGTTGACATCTTTTATTGAGATATTGAGTATCCAAAGCTGAATGCCAAGCATTGCAATGTCTACATCATCACTGTAATTTGTTGAAAACTGTTTGAGTTCTCTGTCGAAATTTTCTGCCTTCAAAGATGTTATCAATATTGCTTTCACATTGGTGTAGACTTTAAAGTTAGATTGGCTATAATGTTCTGGAAATAAAATAGAAGTAATAAAAAAATCAATGGCTTCAAAATAAATCCTCCAGTTTGTTGTCAAATGTGACATCCTTTTCCAGTTTGCTGCCATCATATAGACCTTTTCTAGTATTAGGTTGTCAGTGTGTAAAAGTAGGAGATGACTGATATAAACGCAAAAGAAAAATTCAAATAAGTTCATTTGCAACTGGCAGCCAATGATACTTACCTTGATTTCAGCATACACTGGCTTGTTCAGGTATTTGTCTCATGCTCCTAGCAATAGCGTATAGTTTTTGGTGATTTGTTGGAAATAAATTGTCTTACATGTTTACCTGCCTAGTTGCACTCTGCATCAGATAAGGATCATATTAAAAATGTGTTCTCGTTTTAGTGAATATTTTAATACAATCCTGATGTTGCTTATTTCAGCCAAAATATATATGGATCTATAGAAAGTAGCAAGTAAACTATACAAGTCATATATAGATAGTGATAATTGGTTGAGAAGGGGTTATTCATTTGCCAATAAGTTATTTGAGAGGGGAATCAATTCTAAAAAAAAGTGGCACAAATTTTGCTAACTAATAGTGGGGGGCTAAAGCATCCCCTGCTCTGTGGCTCTAATATATACAGGGTGAGGCAAAAGTAATGGCCGATTTTAATGTAAACAATTGTATTTATATAAATCTTTAAAAAACCAAACAAAATTATGAAACAATACGACGATTAAACTACAATACTCAACTGAAAAATCTCTTATCTGTGTTGTTCAAAATGTTCACCCTGCATTTCTACACAACTGGCGAGTCTACCAGACACACTGCAGCAGACCTTTTCACAAAGTTCCCTGTCGATAGTTGCTCTTGTATTACTTGCCTCAGATGTTGAAGAGTTCTCAACCTTTCTTTATAGACTAGGTCCTTCATAACTTCCCATAGAAAAAAATCTGTTGGTGATAGGTCGGAAGAACGTGGTGGCCAATCAATGGAACCATGTCATCCAATATAGTGATCTGCGAAGTTCACATCAAGCCATTGTCTAACGACTAAATCATAATGGGGTGGGGCACCATCCTGTTGAAAATAGCAGTTATGCTCCCATCTCACTCTAGGCCAAAATTCTGTCTGCAACATTTGCAAGTAATTTTTGGAGTTTACTGAAGAAGAAAACTGGACCAATTAATCCATTTAAAAAAATTGCAGCCCATACCATCACTCCTGGTAGATTTATTTCTTTTTCTAGAATTACTTTCGGATTTTTATAGGACCAAGACACAATTATGCCTATTAATGTGCCCATTTAGTTTGAAAGTGGCCTCATCTGACCACCAAACATTATCCAGGAATGATTCATCCACATTAAACAGCTTATTTTAAATCTTTCAGTAAACTTCAATTGTCTGTCAGCATCACTATCATGTAGTGTTTGGAACAGTTGTAGTATGTAAGGGGTAAGTTTTCTTTTATGCAGCAATCTCAAAAAACTTCATTGACTTATTCTGACCTCTGTTGATAATCGCCTGCTCGATTTTTGAAGAGAACATTGTATTTATTGAATTATCTGATCTCCCTTTTTATCTGTTGTAGCTGTTAAAGGTCTTCCCGATTTACATGCATCATTGACACTACTGGTTTCTTCAAACTTATTCCCTAGGTTAATGATGTTTCGACCTTGGACTACATGAATATCAAACTCTTCAGATTGTCTCCAAGAGGCAGCAGCATTGTCATTACATTTGTAGTAGTGTTTTACAGCAGCAACTCTTTGATCTTTTGTAAGACAAAATGCCATTGCTCAGAAAAATGACATAAAACACAACTAAATATGGTCAATCAGTATATTGTCATCACATATATATTATTTGGCAAAAATATTGTCATCCAATAGAAACACTGGATCCAAAAATTCTTTTGATTGGCCAATTACATGTGATGACAATATACTGATTGACCATATACACCCCTGCCAGAAAGTAATGCCACACCCTAATAATTTAAGTGATTTATTAATCGTATCTCAAAAATGTATTATTTATTTTTATTGATTGATCAGTAAAATGTTCTAAAGTATTGCAAAAAACCTCAAACATTAAATTAAATATCCTAGAGTTGTTATATTTAGCAGAAATTTCTGAAAAAAACACAATATAAAAATTGAAGGGTGCGGTGCTACTTTCTGGCGGGGGTGTATATAAGGCTATATAGTCATCAATATTTTTAAATTTCAAACAAAATTCTAGATTTTTGTATTTACATAAAGTAAGATATAAAATCGGGCATTACTTCTTCCTCACCCTGTGTATATATAAGATAAACCACTATAGATAAACAAAACTCCAAATTAATGGTAATGAATGTTATTTTTTATTATATAATATATATATGTATATGGGTTTAAAAATAATATCTAATCAAGGGTGATACTACATATATATACTGTTACTCCTAAAAATATATGATATATTTATATAATAAACTTTTAATTGTAATTATAATTTTGAACTAAATAAAAGAGATGTATATGACTATAATACAACACTACTTCTTCAAGGAAAATTTTATTGTCAAAAGATAGAGTGAAGTTTATTAATTATTTAGGTTGTAATTCTAATAAATAATTCAATCAGTAAGGTAAAAGATTCAATTAATCCATTTGAGTTTGGTTTAAATCAGTCAAGACTTGCAAATATTTAAAAAAATATGAAGAAGAATATTTATTATATAAATTTGTTATTATTTGAGTAATAGGAATTATAGCAAAAATAGTCATTATATATACAAATACAATTAATAAAACTAGATACACAAATGCACTTACATTATTTAGAATATGTATAGGATCTCATTAAATTATATAAAAGGAAGCCCTTCACCTCTAAAGACTTTTTGAACAAATGTCAAAGATTACCAATTACAGCTGGGTGAAACTGTTACTTAGATTAAAAATTAAGGAAATATAAAAATGTATAGGTGATACACTAAATATGAAAAGTATTACTTTAAAAATCCTTTAACATATAAGAAAGAATAAACCAAGAATAATAAGCAGAGTTGCAGAAATAATAAATTATACAAATTTGAATAAAAGTTTATGAAAACCAGCATTGTTGATCAATTTTTGTAATAACTATTGATTTTAACCACTGGTAAAAGAAGAAAACTAGGCTTAGACTCACTTTGATCCATTGGCTAACATTGTTTATTATATACATATGTATATAGATTTAATCCTATTGTAGTTATATAAAATAAATTAACATAATATATAAATGTTATAACTTATGACGATTATCACTCAATTTATAAAAATACAATAATTGATTTTTATGTGTATGAAAGCTATAGCAAATATAGTGTGTTATACTATTTGCATTAAAGACACTATTTTAGTACTTAAATTAGTAACTATTAAGCTTATGATGAGATGAAAAGATAATTGTCAGTCTTTAAAATGAAAAAAAACAATCATAAGTAATTATATTAACTACAATTTATCCACTTATAAAATAGTAAAAACAAAAACTAAGTATTATTAAAATTAAATTGCTTAACTTATCATTGTGGTTTTTTTAATATACTCATTATTTAGATGAGCTAACAATATCCATGGCTATATATTACATTAGTCATTAGGCACATGCCCCTATGGCTTATAGTTCTAAAAAGTAAAAAAACATAAAAGTGGGAGAATAAAAGACTATTAAAGAATTTAGTAACAGTTGAGACAAACTCCAAAACATATGATATTATAGGTCCATACAAATATGTAGAAATATTTACTGAAAAACTATTATATGCAGTACATGTTCTACATATAATTAATATGTCCTATACAGTATACTCTATAAATAAGACATTTTTCTTTTGAAAGCTCAAGTATTTAATAATGCTTTATTTATACTTCTATATTTTTTGGGGTGTATTAAGAAATTAAGTGACTTTTTATTTTAAAATATCTAGCTATATAATCATGATATCTTATCTAACATGTGTGTTTGTAAATATTAGATCCTAATTTTAATAATTATTTTTATAAAATGTGATATTTTTTTAATGTTATATTTAAATTTTATCTATTTTAAGTTTATTACTGAAGTAGGTAAGTGTAGCTATAGATATATTGGTATTCTTTTGGAATACATGATCTAAACTTTTATCTACTTTTAGAATAAATAACCTAGAATTAATTACATTTTATAGTTTAATTTATTGTGAAAATCAAAAATGAAACTATTATTAATTCCATTTTGTTATTACTGACCCAGCAAGTTAATTAATATATACAGATCATCAAAGATAAAAGTAGAAGATTTAAAGCAAATTCAATTGACTTTAACTCTTACTAATTATATATTTTATTTTATTATTAGTGATCCAGCATGTAAATTATTATCTAGAGGTCATTAAAGACTAATGTAGAAGATTTTATTTTATACTTATCTAAAATATACATATATGAGTATGATTGAATCTACTATTACTGTCACATAATTAAATATGACCTTCAATAGCATTATCATGTATTGTGGTCATATATTATAAAACTGAACCATAGAGTGCCATAATAACACACTTAACATAAATAATTTATAATATTATAATAGTTTAAAAAATAGTTGTTACAATTAAAAATGTAGGTAATAATAGTTTTATTTTTGAATCTTTTTAAATTTGGTTTATTAATGTTCTAAATTAAATAATCTGTAGTCATTTAAATTAAATCAGGTCAATTATAACAAGAATGCAGGCATATCAATAATTAAATCATTGAAATATTTTTATAAAAACTTATTTTAAGGTAATTTATGAATAAAAAAACATTTAATGATATATAAAATATATTAATTTAAATAATTATTAAATGTTTAATAATTTTTAAATATAAACAATGACAAATTATCTATTACTAATAGTAATACTAAAAATAATATATTAAATTAATTAAATTTTGAAGGATAATATAATTTTAAATATCATGAAAAAGAAAATGCTCTTGAATCAAATACCATGCATTAATATCATTAATTATTATTTCTATTATTGCTAAAGAATTTTGGTTTATTATGTCTTATTTTATTTGAATTAGTAGAATCAGTATATGAGTAAAAGACTAGAATGCTTATTTATTAATATTGTCTGGCAAAGCTATATAAATATTTTATATTATAAGTACCTAACATTATAAATATGTGTTATAGTAAATTAGAATTATAAATACTACATACATATAGTAATAGTACAATTTCTATTTAAAATTTAAATATAATTTAATTATTTGAAATTAATCATTAATTAATTAATTTCTAGGTTAAAGTAGTCATATACAACTAACAATGATTAAAAAATCATATAATAATCAATATTATTACAATTAACAATTGCTATAATACTGTTATATTTATAAGATTTATTTATTGGCATTGTTAAGTGCCATGCATAAATTATAAAATAAAATCACCTTAGACTTTGAATTTTGTTTATTGGTTTCTTCCTCCATAGAGTAATTAACAGGACTGTCTAAACAGCCTAACTGAAATGTGTCACAAATAAAACCTTGATTAATGAATGTGGGCAAAATAATAAACTAATTCGCTTATTTATATTATAATTAAGTTAAATTAAACTCTCCAAGTAGATCCAGCTGGAAATTTTAAATTATGTACATATAGATTATTTAAAACAATATAATTATATATTCGCTCTTCAAAATTTGACTTCATGTTCAGAAATATTTTAAATATTCATAAATATTACTGTCATTCATTTTTTTAATGTAGTAGAAATGCAGAAAAGATGGCATATAAATACTTAATTAATTTTTAATGTACATATTTTTCAAAATTGTAAAATATAATTAAAGGTATTATTTGAACCTATATATCCATGCCAACGAAATATCTGGAAACATTGATCTAGAGTACCTCTACCCACAGAGTATAGATAATAAACCCATTAATCTCTACTCTGTAGCTATACCTATAATACCCCTGTGTAATGGCAAAGCGAAGACCTTTCGATGCGAAAATGCCTCATTATTAATATTTTGACCTCTACATTACATATTTAACATCGCTCACCTTCTTAAATTTTATTCTTTACGTTAATCCTATTTCTTTACCTTATTATAATTTTACCTTATTGAAGGACTCGCTATATCTTTTTAATATTATTTTATATGAAAACAAAAAATGGTAAGCAGTATGTAGAAGTTCTAAATGTAAAACTCAATCAAATCATGATTCGATCAAGCTTAATGTTGCTCTTATATATTGCACTGACTTACGTATATATAGGTATAGTATCTCTATATGTATATACATGTACATATATATCTTTATAGTAAGATAGATATGTTCTACACTTATAAGATTAACGCGCAGCTGCAAAGCATTTAAATTTATCGGTGAATCCACATACCTACCTATCTACGACCAACTCCAATTGGCATATAATACCTATATATATACTAATATCTTTATATATATGGCGGGGAACAAAATGAGTCCTATATCTCAAAGGAGCTTAACCATCAAAGATACTTTTAATTGAGGAGTTTCGTATAAATGGCATTATAAAACGGAATTTCATATTTCATATACCATAGGGTAATTATAATAAGTTATTAATATTACTCTATGATATATTATACCTATATATATAATAGCTATACTCGAATCTATATACAGACAAACTTCAATAACAATATAATAATTAGTAAAAAAAACTAATTATAGTACCGTGTACGTAGAGTACGTTTGGGGAAGTGTCTGTTGTGCGACATAGTTATATCCTGAGCCAACAGCATATGATGAGGATAGGTGGCCACAGTTGATCCTTTCATCGCTGAATTTAACTTCACGGTATTTGCATACTATTGCATATATAGCTTGCGTCTGATTGGATAAGGGGGCTATATATATTATAATAGATTGTTAGTTCAAATTTGCATTTTCCACATGGTAAGCTTAACGATCACCATGAATGATCACCATAACGATCAACATTACTGAATGATCACCTCGCCCCTCTATAATATAATGATAATATAGGTCTAAATAATGAGAATATGCATAGGAGAAAATTTCATACAGGTATCAATAACGTATTATATGAAATTTTCTTTTAGACGTCTGTATTTAGATATATTTGTAATTCGTATTTAAATTAATTTATAGGCTTAAATATGACATTATGTGATACATGTCTTAACACCCTATCAATACCGAGCAATTTTGTCTCATCCATATCCCGAAGTCATAAGGGCTATATTCCTCTGTTATATATTCCAAGGACTACGTAATATTGTACATATAAACAATTACGTACCTAGTCCTCGAAATAATTCATTGAAAAAATGAGCAAACATTTTTATTATAAAAATAGATAGCCAAAAATTTGCACCTTTCTCAATTTCAAAATTTAATTCATAAAAAAAATTCTACAAGAAAATCTATTTTCTTTGTATTTCGCGAATTATTGCTCTGTAAATTAATCAGTACCCGCATCATACTTTCATAGATTTGAGAAAGATCTCATTTTTATATTAAAAGTATGTTTTATTCCTCTTTTACAATTGAAGGCCACCTCATTTGGGTGAACGATAGTACATAATATAGCGCTAAAAGTTATAATACATAAAGTCACAGAAGCTTGCATTGCTCCTTTTGATCATTTAAAAATTACTGCGAAAACATCGGAAGAGGTTTAAAATCTCCCTCCCCCCATGTCGCTTTTATAAATAATTGTATCATTTGGTAAACCTTCTACCTCTAGTCTCTTATAGAAGTAGAAAACTAGATATTTGTAGTCGTAGAAGATGTTTACTTATGGCACTATGATTATCACAATAGTCTTATAACAAAATAATTTACTGTCGTAGAGATATTGAAAAGAAAGTAGAAGTCAAAACTTGCGTCAGGATAATTATTTATTGATGATAATAAAAGAGAGATGTTGGGAGTCTTTCAAAGTGCGTTGTAGGGAAGTGAGCTTTGGGGAGATGCGTTTTAGGGAAGTGCTTACACAGTACGTTTTGGGTTCTTATATTGGATGCATATATGCACCTTTGATGCGATACCCATATATAATCAGATCGCTTAAACACCAAATAAGGTCTAACCCGTAATTATCTTATTGGATCATTATTTACAAGAGATCATCCGGTGTGATCTGATCCTGTATTTCAATATACACACATAACTACGTCACTAAATTCCTTATAGAACATAAGATTGTTCTTTATTATACATGCATTTGTGTACACGAAGTGCACATATAGTGCTACTTATACATCGGAGGAATTTGCCTTATATACTTGTATTTTGCATACAGCGTGCATATAGAATGTTACATATTATACATTTCGCAAATTAACATTATATTTTCTGTCGGTTGAAAAATCATTAATCTTAAATGAAATCACTAATTACAATAGTATATAGTATTTTTCTGTATAGTATATAGCAAAATTGTTCAATAAGAAGGAGTATATCAAACATGTTATTACGAATTACAAAAAGAATGTGCGTTAGACACAGAAAAGAAAAGACACCAATAAAATTACAAAATTGTTCAATAGATAAAATTAATAAAAATGACATCATCAGCTTTGTTAAATTATCAGTATAATTGATTGTATGATATTATATAATTGGCATTGCGTTGATTGTTCCATGAAAAGAAAGAGAAACTCGAGGCAAGTACTTTGTCCAAATTGAAGACATAACAGTAGCATAACAATGATTTATAATTTTTTAATAACAAAATATACCAATTTCTGTTAAAATGTTATCGAGAGAAACAAAACTGCATTTTGCTTTTTCTTTATATAACCAAGTATTTATTTTTGTTTCAAAAGTAAAATTATTTTATAACCTTTATTTACTTATTTTTAAATTAAATATTTATTTTCGTATTCTGAATAGGTCATTTTCCAAGTACTTAAATATGCTCTGGTTAATGACCAAAATCTATAGGTGTAATTTTGTCAGTGGTTTTATAAAAGACTGCTTAGTATTTTCTTAAGGAAAAAATCTTTTACATTTACTCCAAATTTACACTAATTATTTAATATTTATTGATATTTACAATAAACAAATGGTTTACAAGTAAAATTTGGGTTATTGTCGTATTTGAAGGAACTTACCTATTGCGAATTAAGTTAAATAAAAAACGTTTGCAGTTTATGAGTAAGTTAATATGCTTTAACTAATGCAATTATACAGCTTGCGCATTTGTATGGATAAAATGAATCTTTCTAAATTCACATCTGTTTTAACGATATCTGTGGGGATTTTTTGTAGGTTCACTTTTGGTAAAGATTCAATAGCTCGTAAACATGGGGTCACGTCAAAAAAGAGGTGAATTACGTATTATAAGCTTCGTGGATATATGTAGATATAATGAATTACTATAGTTGTTGGCATGAAAGTGCAGATATTCCTCTGGCTAATGACTTGAATAATATTTGACTGATTGAATATTAATCATGGTTTTTAGGATTTTGTAGTGTCAACAGAAAGCTAATTGTGCATTTGAAATATTAAAAGACGCCTTTTTTATATAAATGACAAGATTATGCTGATTACTGCATGTCCAATTGTATAGTTTAAATACACTTTCGGTATATATGCACAGTGTATATTTTCGTATAAGTTCCGTATCAATTAAGTAGAATGGAATACTGAAGTAATGTTATAGGAAATGTGCAATTGGTATTAATAAAATATTGGCATTTGTTGAATAATGTATTGGAAAAACATATCGATGAGTCATGATAAAATACAGGAATAATACCAATTCTATGTTATATGTATTTGTCAATAAAATCCATAGTAGGTACTTCTGCAATGAAGATATATGCTATATTGTAATTTGAATGGGTAGAATTATTTCAATAATGTTCTCAGTACTATTGATGAAATAATTAATTCGAAAACAAAATAATTTAAAAGAAGGATTTAGTCGAAAGATTTACGGACGAAAATTAATTCAATAATAAAGACAACATTACCATTTATCAGATGGTCGCTTTTTCTCAGTAAAACGGTGGGATTATTGGAGTGGTTTTTGAGTAAAATAACGCTTGTTGTTTCTTTGCTTTGAATGTCAATGGGGATAATTAAGATATGGGAAAAATTGAGCAATTTTTCTTTGTGCTTGATGTTTGATTAGTATCTGCCAAATATATAGTTTATATTTGTTTCTTGTTTCACCGAAGCGAGAATTGTAGTAATTATTTTGTTTAGAGTATAATCTAGTACAGTTTCAAAATTGGATTCTCCATTAAATTCCTGTTACTTAGGAATGGACATAGGAAGGAAAAAGTATGTCGTATGCGCGTAGTTTGGTTGTGAATTCGTTTTTTGTGCGGTGTCTGCAATATGCGTAGAGCTCTGTTTGTCTCTAGTTTTGGCGAAGTGGGAATATCAGTATATTTTATTGTGGTCTGAGTAAGATTTGATATGGATTTAGCAGATAATATTTTGCTCGATTTTCGATTAAATTCACAAGGAGGTGACACATTAGGCGATGTTATTTTATGTGCCTAATTTATTCGACAAGGTTTAGACAATGATTTTGAACATGAAGAGACATTGTTAAGACATTCTCATTTGTCTAGTATGGAACTCTGTTCTAAGAGGCGATTCACTCCACTGTGTAATTGAGAAACAGAGGAGTGCTGTTCACCCATTCTTATTCTGCTGTTAGAAATAATCTAGTTGGAAATAAGCCTATTTCAAGTGAACTAGCTGCACAAATCGTCGCATATCACAATGTTAACCTCACACAGGCTTCTATTTCTGCTAAATTGAGTGTGTGTCAGTCTGCTGTGTCTAGATTCCTAGCGCGATATTGAGCTACAGGTTCCCATCATCACAGAAAGTCACAAGGAAGCCGCGAGTAACAAGCAAACAAACAAATAAGATGATCAAGCGTTTAGCCACGGTGAATCCAACGTTTTCATTTGCCAATATTGCCTCGAATGTGTCTCCAGACAATGCGGTAAGCAGTAGAACTGTGCGGCGACGTCTTTTGTTGAATTTTAACCTGCGATCTTACCGCTGTGCTTCCAAGCCGAAACTTTTGTAAAACAATATTGACTATCACCTGATCTTCGCAAAGAAATACAGGCACTGGACATTGTAGAAGTGGCATGCAGTATTATTGAAAATCAGTTTGATAGCCGCAAGCCCCTGATTCGGCTGCATCATTGTAGGACTGGATTATAATGCTCTCAGGACATATCACCAACTTCGAGTGGGGAAGTGGAGGGGTTGCAGGGCCTAC
>JAYRBW010049781.1:0-11241 GCA_036023295.1 Invenusta paracnida
AGGTGGGAAAATAGTAGTATTGAACTGTATACAGAATTTAAAAGAGTGAATACTCTTTGTATAATTACTCTATGATTGCAACTATCCTCCAAGCATCGCAGTAGCAAGAACTATTTGCATTGGAAAGAAGGCACACAGTATGATTTATTCAAACTTTTGATAATAATTTTGCCAATATTTCTCTAAGATAATGTATTTTGTATATCGATTATTAAGAGATTTTAACGCTTAATTGTATTCTTTGCGTGCAAACATATCAAACGCTTATAATATGTCATGTAAATACATTGAATAATAATATAACATTGCTCGTAACATGATATATTATACTAAGTTAAATCCTCACAATTCAGCGCTTAAGCAATATTTTAATGTTTTGGTCGAGTCAACAATAGTGAATGAAGGTCACAGTAGAACCCTTTCGTCTCCCTTCATTTCCAGGATCTCTGTCCAACATGCCCGCTGTCAAAGTCTTCTCATTGTACGCCGCCCTGGCCGTGCTCCTCGACTTCATGTTCCAGATGACTGCTTTCCTGGCTCTCATGTCCCTCGATGCTAAGAGAGAGGAGGTGAGATGGTCCTGTAGGAAATAATGACTATTTAGGTACTCTCTGTGAAACAGAATTTTTGAGGAATTGCCAGACTTACAAAATTACTATGCGTAAGATTTTAGAAAGTAATTATTCCTAATTGTTCTCTGGTTTGTGTGTTAGAATATAATATTTCTCTCGGGATAAGGATAAAATTAAAACTCAACTTTATAATATTAAGTTGTTGATATTATATTATATGATTTTAAACACATATATAGCTACAGTATAACTGTAATACATTATTATTGTTGGAATTACTATAAAATATACGTAATGCTTAAAGAATGAACGCTTTATGCATTTTTTAATTTTATATACCTACATACTTAGTATATTTATCAATTATTTTGGCAAATTTTTTAAACTCTTCCTTGATATTAGAGGACTTTTATAAATAATTCTACAACAATTTAGAACTAGATTTGGATTTTTTATTTATATATAAGTAATATTCAGAATCAATGACGCTGATGCAAACCCATTACACTTACACTATGCAGTGTTCATTTTAACGCTGTCTTCATATTAATATCGAATTTTGCTTATACTAGAAGTAGGTATATATTAAATATATATTATGTTATTTAGTATAAGTGGCATTATCGGAATTTCCACAAATGTTAAACCTAGGTTGTATTACTTTTTATTTGCTAAATCTTTGTCTGATTGGCTATAGCGAACAGTGGCGTGATATAGTCAGTTACCGTCAGAGCGTTTCTATTGTTGAAATGAAAAATAGCAAATGCGGCTATGTTGGTGATCTTCTATTATTAAGCTATGAGATTTAACTGCAGCTCTTAACATCCTGCGTGCTACAACTAAATATTGTTTTTGAAGAGTCATTTGTAGGCTCTATAAGAAGTAAATGTAACTCACTTAAACGTTTAAACTAGTTTATTAACTTTGCATACAATTTGATTTTAATAATAGTGTTTAATACAATTTATTAATATATTTTAATAAGTGAATTACTGTATTTTTATCCTACGTAAAGCGATATATTATATATAAAAAACAATATGTCAAGTCTAAATACGAATTATATCTCAATACATTATACATAGATGATCGCATACAACGTTCCCTTAATTTGTTAGAAATCTTATTAATCTTTACTTGCCTATTATTCTTGTGTTCACACATTTAAACTGATTACATCACTGACTTTATATAGCATTCAATTTCATAAGTACATGCTAGGTACACATATAATCAGATACATATAATCCAATTCGATCTTAGTATTTATGTAAAACGCTTTGCATCTAACAAATTGAAGTAGGTATATACTATAATATTAAAGATAAATATAAAACCAAGGACTGTATATATACATAGTTTGCTCGACCATGATCGATAATGTGGAATGGAAATAAACGACCTAATTTCTAAATATTTAGCACGTTTTCGAAAACTAGAATGATGCATAATAAAGTTAGAGTTATTATATAAAAGACAAAAATATTTGTTTGAATTATTTATATTTATTTATAACTAAATTATTTAGTGCATATAGTTAAATTTAAACAGATCAAATAAACTTATTTCATCTATTTACTGATCGTTTTATATCGTATTTTAATTTTCGTGTAAATTCTGAGCAAGTCAAATTTAACTTGTAAGTATACACCTATGAGGTAAATAATCAATATTTTTAAATATATATACACTTTAATTTGAATATTTCTTTATCCAAAAGGGTGTAAACAAATAGCCCATATTTAAGTGCATTGTTTTATGTTAATATATATATGTATAATATTATTTTATAATATCCAATATAATACAAAAATAAATCTAACTATATTGAAACTATCGCGAAACACAGACTAACTATATACTGAATTAAAATTAATTAAATTTAAACTTATTATTTATGATTAATATATTTATGATAAGGCGTAAAGGCCCCTTTTATCTCCATATACGCTGTCATGCATCACTCCCCTCCTCCATCAGGACAAACGACCCGACCTCTGTTGCTGCATCAAGGACTCTAGCGCTATCAACCCTGACGACGTGCACGAAGGCTTCCTCTTGCGCATGGTCCGCAAGTACTACGCGCCTGCCCTTCTCTCCAAGGTTACTCGGCCAGTTGTTATGGTGATCTTCGTAGCCTGGTTCTGCTTCTGTGCATCCACTGTCCACCTTCTACCTGTTGGCCTCGACCAGAAGCTCTCGATGCCAATGGTAACAGCGTGCTATTTGTTTGTGCATTATTAGAAACTTTGATGAGTATATATTACGCAAAACTATTGCGAATAGAGCTTTTAGTGACAAGCAATAATAAAGATACACATTATACAGATATAAATGCCTTTCAAGAAAAAAAGTGTATCAGTTAATACAGCAATCATTATTTCCGTGAAGCCCCGGTTGCACCAAAGGAAAACCCAAATTATGCTAGCTAGTTAGGACAAATGTTTTGCATCAAACTAGGACTTCAGTAATAAATTTGTATAGGAGATAATCTACCTGTTTTTAATAATCTTAACCAAGTTAAAGCCTCCATCCTCTAAGATATATCTCAATTCTTAACTCAAATTTCCAATCTAAATTCACCAATGCCAAAACTTCTTTCAAAGCTGCCCTCTTCTTTTTTTAATGTTTTGTCATTATTTAAAAATATCCCAAACTAAGTAGAGTTTCTATTATTGAAGTTAGAACTTGTCTTAAAACTAAACTTTTTAACGTTTCTGTTGAGGAATATTATATATTCGAAAACGCTTGAAAATATTTGATCATACAATTGTTTGTTTTTGTTTTGTTTTGTTTTGTATTGTACAATTGTTTTAATTTAAATTAATACAGAATTATAACAAGTTAGTTAGGGTAACTCATAAAACTTGAGATTTTAAATTACCTAAACGGATAGGATAGGACGACTTTTGTGCAACTGGGCCCAAATTCCCAATCATTATAATAAACAAGGGCGTATTACTTGGTTAGTTTGAATTATATGCTAATTCAGAGAAATTCTACTAAATTCCTATACTAATCCAGTATTAGTTTTATATATTACAACTATTTTTAGCTTCAGTTTCTTAGGCAGTTTATCTCTAACCTTCATGTTTTCCTGTGTTAATTGTGTAAAACCAAGTTTAGAAATGACTATTTTTATGTTTAATTTTAATTAATAATGCTTTTGGCAGCCATATTGAACGCATTTTTAAGTTAAACCGTGAGCTGATATATCTTCCACTATTTAAAAAAATTATTTGCACCTTAAGCTACACAATATACAACAGCAATATTTATAATACAAATAGTTAGTTTACACTTTCATCATTTTGTTCCATTTTGTTAGATCTCATGACGGATGTGTACTTTTACAAAACGGTACTTTATAGGCAGTTATTATTTATTCGTTTGCTACAGATCTCTAAAAGCTAATTCCCAAAAGGTTGAGATTCTAAATGGATGTGGATAATATCCCTTGGCGACAACATTTTACACGACTCAGTGTTTTTAAGCATACTTTACCTCTTGATTAATAATAAATATTTTCATTTGGTATATTCAATTAAATAGAAATAGTATACGCTATTAGTGAAATAGCCAATTTATTCTTTTTTTTCTTTTGCTTGCATTATTATTATTTATCCATAATAATAGATTATTACATGATTATAATTGACTCAATATCTATAATTTAATATTTGAATTCTAATTAATTATTAAAGTACAGTTATTATTAAAATGTGATTATTTAACAATATTCTTAAGCCTCAAATTCCGAAAAATCGTACTAAGATGTATTATAAAATATGCTTATACCGAACAATTTTTATATATTAATATACAAGTGGCTTAAATGTCTTACATAACTAAAAATTACTACACAACAATAACCCTCACGCGCCTTATATTTCGGTTATTAATTTGTCATTATCATCATGTCAGTGTTGAATCAGCACGCATATGGTAAGATCGGCAGAACTTAAAGGTCAATCAGCGCAACATTAAAGTTCATATTTCAATATTATCAATGCATTAAGGGCAATCGGTAATATTTCATACAATTTCTAATATTATATTAGTCCGGTCAATGACTAGATAATGCATCGTTTGACAATTGAAGCTTATTTAACAGTATGTATTATTTTATTGCGAAACAATTAATGTTATTCACATTAGTAAAATCAGTAAATATATTTAAATATTAAATAACCACATTTTAATAAATATGCACTTATTATAGTATTAATTGCATTTAATATTTGAATGTATAGTATTTTAGAATCGTTTATAAATATAAAAATAATTAATTATTGTATTTAAATAAACATTTCATATTATAACAACTAAATTATATCTAAGCTAGTTTTTGTTAAAATTTACACTGTAAGTTGTTTTTAATCGAATGAATTCATTCACTATTTATAAATGACAATTCAGTCTTTATGAATCACAACAATTAATTATTTTCAAATGATATTGCAAACATAAAGCTGTAGTTGCTGGTTTTATATGACACTATTATATGTCTTATTGTTACCTATTACTTATTGCGTATCGAATTCCCTATAATATATTAGTCAAAAGGTTGCTGATGCCATTTTTGAATGACGTCATTTCCTGTGTAATTTTGTAAATTGTTTCAAACTGCTGCCGAATGTGACTAATTGCTACTGTAGATGTAATACACAGATAAACCGGGTTATTCTGTTCTGTAAGTATTAATCAATACTTTGTAATTTATTTCGATAGTTTTATACTTTACACTGTATGATATTTCCAAATGTCTACTTTTAGTAATTGGTTATTTCATTTACCATATACTTACTAATAGTTATCTTTAATACGATATTATAACTTTAAATAATTGATATTTTTGCATTTGATCCGAATATGCATTTTTTAATTTTAACAACAATGTATATTATGTTAAAATATTCTGTATATCTGGTAAATTGTGGAAACAACATTGGAAACAATTGTCATTGATATTATTATCAAAAGGAATTATTTTACTATAATTTAAAATTGATTTTATGTTCTGAATATAGTTGGACTTCAGATTCATTTATATAGTCCATATATATATATGTATATATATATATCTATATCAAGATTTAATTCGAAAATAGTTAGTTTATTTAGCTTATATAATTAAATATATACGCAATTATATGAATTTATTAATTTCGTAACATTATATATAAAAAATAGATGATATATTTCATCGAATAATTATTAGATAGAAAAATCACTTTCTTTATTATGAGAATTAGTCACTTTATTAAAGTACATAGCTCAAGTATTGACCTGACTGAATCCTCCTCTCTCTTCGCAGGACTCCTACGTCCTCCGCTACTTCGAAGGTCTGGCTGAGTTCCTTTCTGTGGGTCCCCCGGTCTACTTTGTAGTCCGTTCCGGGCTCAACTACTCGCAACCCGCTCAGCAGAACCTCATCTGTGGGACCAGCGGCTGTCTGCAGGACTCTGTGGTGGGCTCCATTGCGACTGCTAGTAACGCTCCCCAATAGTGAGTGCCTACTCCAATTACCACTTAATTGTATATTGTTCCATTTTTGACTATTATTGTTGTTATCTGTCTATGATTTTGGTTATATTGTAATATCGGTGAATAGTGACTTAAGCAATATTGGTTTTCTTTTAGAATTTCTTTGGGTTAACTAATATACAATACAATTCAATTCAAACTTGTAACCATTTAAAAAATTGTCTACCGATATGCTACTCTGAGTTGCTTAATAGTATCTATGTAGGTAATTGTAATTTTGTAAAATAGGAAAATTACCTATATGTACATTATAGTATTGCGTTTTATTGTTTTCAAGATCTATATCACTAAATGTAATGCATATATTATTTTCACTTAGTGGTTTAATCTGCGACATTATTATTAAAAACTTATATATTTATGTTATGGCAATCCTATTATGATAGTTATACTTTATTATAAATTATAAAAAATAGAAAATTATAATCGGACGACATTTTTACAATAATATTGTTTATTAATATTATAACAATATTGTCTATATTTATAATATGCAACGTAATATGTTATTTATAGTTTATTTGGTTTGATATATTTCAGGTTTTTTTATTATTAATTATTTGAAAAATTATGTCGTAAATAGTCACGTTTCAAATACTTTAAAAAAATTACACAATTTTTACAATTAATAGTATATCATTACTTAAATTTACTTATAAATTCACCCTTCTCTAGTCCTATTTTGTTATGATCCATATTGACAATTTATAACGTAGGTCTTATTTAAAATTCTTACAATATCTTTTGATACATATGATATGATATAATTATATTATACTAATTTATATTCATATATAATTATTCAATATGTTATTAACAATCAGATAATTAACTATATAGCTCAATTAGTTTCAGTCTAGTCAATCTAAAACGTGTATATTTAAATTATACATGTACTACTAAATATACCACTTAAGCTAATTACGAGTAGCATAATATATTAAAACACATTTTTATTATAGTTGGCGCATCAGTCAGCGGTCGATGTCTTGGATTGACGACTATTTGGACTGGCTCAAAAGTGAATCCTGTTGTCGCCTCTATCAAAATGGAACTTTCTGCCATGCCACAGACCGGGTTAGCAATTGCACTCATTGTAACATCTCTTTCAACAAGGGTCGTCCTATTCCTTCGGATTTTGAGAAGTATATACACTTCTTCTTGAACGACAATCCCAATGTGTATTGTGCTAAAGGGTAAGTCTTCAGCCTACTTCCATAATTATTTCAGATATACTTTTATAGCTAATTTGTGCTCATTTTATCTACTGTGATCTTTAAATAATAAAATAAATTCAACATAATTGTTAGATGTGTGATATTTTTTAAATATAAATTATAATTTATAGTTTTATTAGAAAATAAAATAGTAGAAAAATATATTAAATAAATTTCTTAATTATGTGAATTATTATAGGCGTCATATTTTATTTGATTATTCCTAGGTTTCTATCCAAACATATTTTGTGCTATTATGCTTAGAGATTACCGTAATTGTGTTTCATTAATTTGATTGTTAATAAGTTATTGAATTCTTTCGACTTTGAGTGCATTATATCCAGATATTGTCGTTAAATCACAATTTAATTTAATTTAAATTTTTAATTTGATTAAATTAAATTAATAGAAATATAATTTGGATTAAAAACGATGGAATCCAGCCGAATGATAAAAACCTACATAATAAAAAGAGTCATTCTTTCAGATATTATTTTTTAGCGGTAATAACACTAAATGTCAAACTATTATTTGATATAATTGAATAGCGTTTCCAACTAAGCATGAAACTGAAAGTAAAGAAAAAATACTCGAAGGCATTCGAAATTCGGCATAAATGTTAACTGCGGCACGTGTTTCTGTTAACAACAGAACACGTTTTTCATTACTATCCTTACAATAATTCTTATATTTTGTTACTCGCTTGCAGGGGGCATGCCGCCTACGCCACTGCAGTGAAAGTGGACGCTAAGAATGATGTTGGAGCCAACTATTTCATGACGTATCACACGGTGCTAAAGACCTCTGATGACTACATCATGGCCTACAGGAAAGCCCGCAAGCTCTGTGATACCATCAACAAGGATCTGGCCACTGCAGCGGGCCATCCAGTACCCGAGGTTTACCCTTATAGGTAAGTGCCTTGGTTTCACTATTTTGTATTTTTATGTCTTTCTGACTTCTTTTTCCTATCTAACGTATAACATCCAAAGACTTGACATGGTACAAGGTTTACAGGATCAATTTTTCTCGTTTCTTCTTGGTAACTTATTTTATTTTTTCAAGCATATTTTGGGATTATAATTTGAGCCAATATTTTTCTATGTTTTTCTGCACTATTTACTTTCGTAGTATTTTGAATACTTGATATGAAGGTGATATTTTACATTGTCTATATAGTTATGCACTATCCCATGGAGATCAGATTATTATATTTACGGGTCCTTAAGTTGTGTGAGGTAAATCCGATTTCTATGGTTCTAACCTTCGTTGTTTCCTAGTCGACATTTCAAGATAAAAACACATCATCGAAATAACAACATTCATGATATCATTATTAATTTTACATATTTCTGTTTCTTATTTTTCTCGTAGTGTCTTCTATGTGTTCTACGAACAATACCTAACGGTTTTCAACGAGTCTGTGATGCATCTGGGAATTTGTGTTCTCGCCGTCTTCCTGGTTACCATTCTCCTCCTCGGATTCGACTTCTACTCCTGCTTCATTATCGCTTTCATTGTGTCGATGATTCTTGTCAGCTTGGTGGGACTTATGTACCTCTGGGACATCACGCTCAATGCCATCTCCTTGGTCAACTTAGTTATGGTGAGAGATTTGACTTGATCATTTAAAATATTAGATGTACTATTTTTTGTATAAAACTTTCATTTGAGAGCGATCAATAATATTGTTTTTCAATTTATTTCGTCTTAGGCAATCGGTATCAGCGTTGAGTTCTGTGCTCACATTGTTCGCGACTTCTCATACAGCTTGGAGCCCACGCGTCTTGAACGCGCCCATTCTTCGTTGGTTAATATGGGAAGTTCGGTAAGTCAGAATGTTTTATTTTATATTTAATTGTTATTCTTAGTATAATTATAAAATTTTAGATGCGTGTGATTTATATAAACCTACGGTATGTAGTAGGTTTTTCGCTTATGCGAGCAACCTACGTACGTACAGTAAGGTATATTAGAATACCACAAGAACGGCTATTTTTTAAACAAGTACCATTTTACAACTAATTTATATTTTGAAATAATTTAACATTTATCGTGTAGCGCCGCTGAAAATTAATCAGCTTGCAAATGTTCATCTTCATAACTATTATAGAACCCGAGATATTTAGGTGTAAAAAACTACTTTTTTCGTATTTTATTCTTATTCTTCTAATTCTTATTCTTCAGACCCAATAACACTACCTAAACTTTAAGCGATTTTTATGACATTTTGAATATATGTTGAAAATGTCGAGGAAATGAAAAAAAATCACCTAGCAACCGTTGCCTAGATTTCCCATAGCAACCACTGTTTCCTATCTAACACGTTATAAATAGCTAATTTTTAGCGTAAAATAGACAGCTACCTATGTGTTTCGCAAAAACAAAATTTATATTGTTAGAATCGCCGTGAAAAACTAAATAAAAATAAGGTTGGCTCTTTTAAACATTTACATGTTACATTATTTGTCAACAAAATAATATGATTTTGCACAAAATAACAGATAAAACGAATTTTAGCTATACTTCTATTACCTGATATCGTACGCATACATTTATAGCATCGATTAAATTGTATCTAAATTCTTATTAGTTCACTGCATATTATCGCAAATTACCGTAAAATCGTGCTATTTTGTTAACACGTCAGTTATATACATATATACAATGTGGTCCAGAAGTCACTCACTTTTAACACCATATATTTACATTACATTGAAAATGCATTATAATGAATAATTACAACAGGAAATGTTCATAATAATTCAGAAATGTAATAATATTGTGTCCTAATGATACTAAAATCCTATTTATCGTAAGAGTCAGCCTGCAGACCACCTTTGTCAATACATAACTGCATTCTCCTGAATTTTTCTTCTGTAATGGAGCCTTCCATGAAAATTGGGTCAACGAGACATTCAGCTGATATTTCAGCCCAAACCATTACTGTTGGCGGGTGCTGTATCACTTGTTCCTAAAAGTGTGGGCTTACCTTACTCCAAAATACCGTATATTTCATCTTATCAGAATGGAAGGCGCATTCATCAGGGAAGAACAACTTTTGTTGTCGTCTACGTTCATTAAGATATCGATCTAGGATTTTCTGGCAACATTGTACTCGTGATAAATAATCTTCATTGCTTAAATATTTAACTTTTGTGGGTTTAAATGATTTGTATCCAAGTTTCTTTTGGATTCACATCAATGAAGTACGAGAAACATCTAGCTAAGAGGACCTTGTTCTATAGTGGATAATTTGGGGTTGCTAATTAAGGATTGGTTGACTATTTCCACAGTATCACCATGTGGAACCTTGTCGACCTGACCGTTTCTTATCTAAAATACTTCCAGTGGTGAATAACTTATCTGACCATGATTTTATTACTTCTCCACGAGGGGATTCTTCATCAAATTTATTACGCAATTTATCTTTTAACTGCCTTATGGCGGCAGCATTACTTCCATCTGTTTCTTACCATCATGTAGCTGCGAAAACACGAAATTCAATTGTGTAATCACTCACACCAGCCATTACAATACCAGTTGTATAGCTGTATAATTAAGCCATCAATAAATTGTTATGCATATATTCTCTAGACATCTATTTACAGATCAATAAATCATTATGCATGTCCCTAGATATCAATTTCAAATTCAAATAGATATCAAATTCTATGCATATATATTTACATAGACAAAAGTGACAGTGACTTCTGGACCATCCTGTACATTATAATATATGTTAAAGCGGAAAGTTTTGTCGTTTTTGTTATATACGTGGTGTTATTTGAAAACGTTGCACCTAGTATAATATAATTCCATATCTCTATATTTAATTTATATTTAATTTAACCACAATATATGGAATAAAAATTAAAATCAAAGTGGGAGAAGAGCTAAAAAAA
>JAYRBW010049792.1:0-11240 GCA_036023295.1 Invenusta paracnida
TGAGGAAATGAATACTCATTAACGTATTTTTAGATCAATTACTAAATTATGGACATGGGTTCAGTATCCCTTTAAAGCTGAGCATTCCGCTTCTCTGGAAATTTTGATAGGACTTGTAAAGAAAATATTCGTAATTCTGACCACTATCTGTAAAAAATGGAAATTTACAATAATAAAAAGTGATTATTAGACAGTTTTAAGTTTGTACTCAAATTTGAATTGCATTTTTCTTTATGGTGGATAATAATAAATTTTTGTATTTTAAGTCTCAATAATATAGCATTCAGTATAATTTTTAGAATCGTAGTTCGTAGTTAGCGTTCCATTATGTTATATATTATGAGACAGTTTAAAAACGTATTTTATTGTAATGATAACATAGATTGTTTCTTTTTAAGATTTTTTTCTATTTGTTCTCGTCACATCAAAGCATACTTAGTAAAATTTAAACAGATTTATTTGCATTTTCTTTTACTACTTTCTTTTGTTTATAGTACTATTATTAATATGACTTTTTTACTTTCAGATAGATATATTTTTTAATTATTTGATTCTTTGAGTAAGCTGATAAATGCATGCACTTAATGACAGAAAATCTAAGACTTAAATTGTACCTTTTATTGTATTTATTTCTACATTATAATACCGGTCTGTTTCTATATTTTTCCATTTATATCCTGGTTAATCTTGTTCTATATGCCCTATCAGGTACGACAAGCCATTCACGAATTTCCCAGTCCAAGTTTGCGGGATCATCTTTCTTATGTGATCGACAAGGCTACTCTTCTTGAAGTACCAAAACATCAGCCACCAACACCAGAGGCAGTGCAGAGACCTGGAGGGGCGGCCAGTCGAAAGAGATCAACCCATCAGGCTCCAGTGAATGTTCCCATCAAAGGTACAACCTTTAGAGTATAATGAATTATTAACAACTTTTCTGTAACATACAATTAATTAACTTCTATTTTAATATTTCAACATTTTTTTGTTAAACTTTATTACAAAATATAACGAATATTTTTTTAGTAATGATGTGTAACTAATAGTTTATAATTTACATGCAATATTTAAAGGTTTAATTAATTTGACTATTTCACTACCACAAACATTAAAACGTTAGTAGCATTTTGAAATATTTGAACGATTCACAGAAAACATTTTTATCATCTATAATCTAGCTTTTAGTAACTAAAAGAAATTCTAACAACGACTATAACTTGTTGTTCAGCTTTTTTGGATTTGGTTAGGATTCTTTCGCAAACATTACGGCCTACAAAAATGTAACTGTAAATAACATTATTTACTCTGCTTTAATAAAAATATATTATGATTAGTCCTTATTTTATATCGTCACTTGTTTCCTTGTTGTATTTGTGCCTACCGTCAGATTCCAATAGGCACCGTTCGCAGGTATTAGCACGTGTGATGGGCACAGGTGCTCCAGCCCCTCCTAACACCTCTTCTGTCAATAAGGTAGCTCAAGGTGCGTGGTAAATATTAGTATGGGCGTTACATACATACTATTTGAACATTAATATTAATAATACTCTTTTAAATACTACGACGAAACTGTGAAACAAGAATACTTAATCCAACATATTAATAATTACCATAGTATATTAATTGCCATGTAGATGTATTACCATTATTAAACACCATTGTCGGTATTTTATAAGTTCACAAATTTCCGACAAAACGTTTCCAGAAATTGGATTTAAGCCACTAGAACAGCTACCGTGTGCGCTGTATTGTAAATTTCTTTGCTTTGTTATAGTAATTACATAAAAAAACACTTTTTAATTGAATATTATACTTTATATTGTGAATTTTTTTTATTCTTGGAGAATCCTATATGCATGGTAATATACACCTATTTAACATTGTATACTTTTACTTAAAAAATGATTATATTTTTCTTGATTATATATATAATTTAATATTAAAAATATGATTCTTTTGCGTTTGAAAATGTAATAATATAAATAATTATATTCTAATGTGTGTAACACACAATATTTCATGTAAACGTTTTAACAATATTGTGTTATATTAAGTCTTTTATATGTTTAGTACATAATAATTCACAAAAACATAATTCTAAATCAAGTAAATATAACAGAAGTTTATTAATTTCATATTATTGTAGTATGAAATATACATGAAATATATAATAATACTAATATATATTTCGTAATACTATACGAAAACAACTTTCAGGCACAAATGGTGCACCAGCTCCACTGGACCAGGTGGCAGAAGTCGCGAACAACAGAGCCAGTAGAGGGTCCAGTCTTGAAGGGCGAGGAGCTCAAACGCTAGATTGTGTTCCGCCAAGAACTTCTGTCGCTGGTGCCGCGTCTTCTGCTGAGAATGAGGAAGTGAAGATGTCCCTAGATCGGTTGGCGCACACAGCTCCTGATAATCTATTTGATCTTCTCTTTACCTGCACCACTAAACGGAAGGCCAATTCAGGTGAGAAGTTTAATATGTAGATTTTGAAATCTAAGAAATTTAATTTTAGAGACTTAAAAATTAAAGAATTATAGCTAAGCAGGAAAACTGTGTGGAAATGTTTTTGGTGTCTTAAAATAACTAGAAAACATGATAGGTTTAGTTATGTTTTGGTATTATAGTGATAATATACATGAATGTTCATGCAATTGGACTACCCACAGACATCAGTGAAATGGAAGGCAGCAACAGTGAGGAGGGTTGCGGCGAGAACATTCATTTCCATCCACGTCGTCTTCTTGCCCACTCCCTCGCACTGCACAATCCGATATTATCTGTCCTGGCACACTGCACTCTCACTCCGGGACAGAGACAAGGGGGACTCTCGGCTGCAGGCTCTTTCACCACTTCTGCGGCCTCCACTTCTGGAGCATCTACAACCTTTGAACCACTCGACTATCTTTGCTGCTTCATTGTCGCCTCTATGCCAATCGAGTAAGTTTAGTAAACTATGGTTGTTTAGCTTCTATATGTAGTTGTTAACGCAGGGCTATAAATATAGAATAATGAAACCACTTGCCGTAAATATACGCATAATCGTTTAAAAACGCATGACTTCATAAATATTCATTTAGAACTTGAACGATATAAAACTACAAGCAGAATTAATCTAAGTAAAAACAATTAACATTATATTAATATACATGTTATTGTACATCACGTTTTGAGCACTTTCCCCTCTTCAGGTACAATAAATGTGAATCTGGCGGATGATATTGCATAATAGTCTAGATTAATAATTAATTGAACAAGTAAAACAAAAAATACACACATGGTAAATTAAATTGCAGGACAGATTTAAGCCGCAAGGAGAGATTAACAGAGATAGCGATAAATTAAGGAGGCTAGAAAACGTTAAGAAGAATGCACCGAAAAATATCATGCTATTTTAAATCCTCCATGTTTGTATTTTTGTTCTCTCGAAACGCATTGTACAATAACATGTCATGTGTTATAATGCATTTAATATTGACTGTTTTAAATTGAATTTAAAAAACTATAATACAAGTGATATTCTATTTTTAGGTATTATAATGTCACTCTGTCAAATCGATTTTCTAGTATGCTGATATTTAGTCTGTAAACTTGTCGTTTCTAGTTACACGAAATTTTATATTTCTTATTTATTTAGTTTGATTTAGTTAGTATAAAGGTTTGTATTTTATGAGTTAACATCAAAGCTGTTATAAAGATTTGTTTCGTCAATTAAATACGTATTGTGTCTATATCTAATTTGTTTCTATATAATTTAAATGGTTCCTTTGTTTTAAATCTAATCGACTGCTTCTTTTATTAATGGTCACAACTGACTCTAAAGGCCCCTCCCCCTGTGTGATAGGGTTAACATGGATATTGTCTGATCGAAAATCACATCTGTTAACCTAGAAACTTTGAAGTATTCACGACTGCACAAAAGAACTATTTTTGTATTATACCAGCCCTGAGAAGGGTCGCTTATGTGTTGTTACAGTAGTTTTCTACTGAAGGAGGCTTCATTGGAAACTATTCTTGAAAATAACTGGCTGACGCTTTATAGAGAGAGAGAGAGAGAGAGAGAGAGAGAGGGAGATTACTGAGATACATATTCACTAATAAATACGTGAATGATAAAGCCACACCTCTAATGTATGAACGAAATTCATATTACTGAAATAACCTTCGATAAAACGGTAGTTATAAACACTGGATACATGAAAAACTACTGATTAAATACCAACACTTTGCCAATGTAGCGAATCTTATTAGCTCGTTAGAAATACTGGATTTTATGAATAGATATGTATATATTTACATAAGATGGAAAGGGTATTCATAACCCGTTTCTCTCTTCTTCTTTTTTTCTAGACCAGCTAGAGAGATGTATCGATCGTGGGGTGATCGAGCCAAACTAGACTGGAGTACCACTGAAGCCCGAGTTCTGCTGGAATCCCTTGTGGTCTCTGGACATTGCGCCATCCTTGAAGATGCCTTCGCTATATTCATGAAGGTAATTGTAATGAGAGGGAAAATTTTAGCTTCCATACCAAATAGGTCCTTAGGTCCACTCGTCTTCAATTTGGTAATAAAATAATATGCTTGATTGTCGCATTCCTTGTTTATAATCTGTCTTGTGAGGTTATTTTGGTAACATTTTAATTCGTTTCGTTGCACATAATATATTTAAGTGGTGCCTCAATCTTCCAATTAATTTAATTAATTAAAAGCGTTAACATTCATTGAATAGATACATAAATTGAAGGTATATGACTGTAATGATAACTCATTCTTCTGGTGGTTTTCATGAAAAGCTACCATGGAATATAATACCATTGTACTATTTTGAATTATATTATAGTATATTTAATGATAAAATTCAGTACAAATTTTAAAAATCATTTATTAAGTAGTGATATCAGTATGTCTTGAGTAGTATCTTGTTTAATGCAGTACATCTTTTATTGAGTTGCTAACATCAGGTTATACATTTTCACATATTATGCACACACACTTGCCCTTACAATGTTCTTTTCTTTCTATCTTCAATTAGAAATCACCACTACGTGACTTTTTTGGTCTTCTACGCTACGCATTAGACGAGTGGAATCCAATTCAACGAGAAGCTAAGAAAGTAAAACTTCTCGAGGCAACTAGTAATGTGAGTTAAGTCTAGTTTTACTTTATAAGTACATAATAGGTACCATTGTTATATTATATTTTTGCACCTTTGTAATTATCTGTTATTAAATTAATTAATAGTGTTGTTTCTAACTTTAAATTGTACTTTTTGTCAGTTTTTGATTATTATATATTTTAATTAATTCTATTTTTAGTCCTATATACATTTTTAAATATATATTTTGTATTAATAATATTTTCATTGTTTATTTTTTTACTATTTATCTTTCAATCATTTTGTAGAAAAATTTGTTGCACTTTTAATCAAATGGTCGATTTTTTGTAAAATCAAATACTACTAATTTTGTAATCTCATTCTGAAGGTTTATAGTTTTATCTCCATGACGCTATCGGGAAAGTATTGTTATTTAAATAATATGATAATGATTATTTTATAGTCAGTTATAAAATTGATAAAGTGTTTTAAATGTATTTTATGCGTTTTCAACATACTAAACAGGGAATCATTTCTCGAAGCTGACTGAGCTCTTATTTATGACTAAAATTGTGAATTTTATATTGGGGCTATGTATTTCGTAATTAACTTTATTAAAAGAGTAATATTTTTTCTGTTATCGGTGTGTACTTCCAGTGGAACACACTAGCTTCGCAGGAACCTCTAAAACTCGGTGACAACTTCGACATCCAAGCTGAATGGACTGGGGCAGTTGTTGAGACCTGCTTCTCAGCAGCCTTAACCCGAATTCTGCACTGCTATGGACCGCGTCTTCTTTTGGTCTTCCTTAAGGAGTGGATTACTGGGGTGATTGGACAACCTGGTGTGCGATGCTATCTCCCCGTAAAAGGTTAGTGCTATTCCTGTGCTATCACTGAATCAGAACTATGCATAGAATGCATGCATCTTCGCCGTCGGAATTAGACCTATTGGACCAAATTGGCCTATTGCATAAAATTATTTATTGCAACTATAGCGGAATATTCATGGTAGTTGTTGATTAATTTGCGTTGCACACATAAAATAATAATTAACAAGCAAAAATGGGAATGCAACGATAATTTCTCAGAAATTGTTGTATTGGATTGCTTAAAACTACAATCAACAATTTGGGAATATTGATGTCAGAATTACCCTCTACAAATTTCCAATAGTTTAAGAAATGGAATAGTATCCACTTTTCGTTGCTATATTATGCTATAATTTGAAAATATTTGTTATGGCGATAAACGCGTACTACATAACAGTCATTAAAACTCATATTATACTTCTATATCCAACTAAAATGACCGCTACTCTCTCTATTCAGATAAAATCACATTGTACCCAATTATATGCTGCGTACCTTTGTTGTGTTTATAAAGTTTGAAATATTATTTCAGAAAGTGACCCGGTACTCTTGAAAGATGTTTTGGAGATATTTTTGGATCTTTCGGATGCAACTGGAATAATGGTAATTCATTGGAAGTAATTATTATTCTTGTCCTATCATAATATGTTGGTTTCATTTTAAATTAATCTAAATGATATATAATTTAAGGAGTTATATAAAATCTTATATTTGAATTGTATATAAGTTCATGCAAAAATACTTTGTTTTTGTTAAAAGTCAAATAAGTGTAATAATAAAAGTCAAAGTGTCAAATAATGATATGTTTTATAGTTACATGCGATACGATTAGATGGCCTAAATTGGGCCATAAATATAATATAAGAAGATAAAAGATAAGTTCGGGGTCGATTTTTTACATTTTTTGTTTGAAAATTACTGTATAGGGATTTTTCACAAGTCATAGAAACTGATTTTAAGCATAATCTTTAAGAAAATTATTATTTCCAATATGCGAATACTTGTATATTACATTTTAATATTTTATCGCCTCTTTTGCAATTTTTCGATCAAACAAGCGGTTCATACATGCTAAGTAAACAATAACTAAACCTTATCATTGTTCTTTTTCCCTGGGAAATATCATTTGATATATTTTCTCTTTTTGACATCACTAAGAGTACGAGGTATTTCTTTCTTGTAAACAGTCCTGAATAACTTGAGAAACTTCCCTTCCTCTCTAGCTCGACCTGGAAAACTTTCCGCTCCACCCACGCAGCCTTGATTTCACGAACCACACCCGCCAGTTGGCCGAACATTTCCTGCCACCCACGCCCATTCACCCTTCTCTCATCTCCATGGTAACTCGTCTATACTCCCGGCTACCACACCTCACTGAACACCAAAACCAGTTGTGGAGTGGATTGGCGTCCAACATGGGTGGTGGTAATCGTGGTGTCCATCAGCAAGCTCATCCCCTGGCTGCTGCTCTTGGCAATAAACCAATCCAGGAACCACCTGCAATGATGCTTCACGATGATATGCAGGCATTGGTGAACCAAGTCTTCCTGGGGACTAATGAAGCTTCCCTACTGGGTAAATCCCTTCCCTCAAAATAGTTTTTCTTTATTTAATGAAATACCCTTATTTAGTAGGTATAATATTCGTTACAGTTCTTTTGTCCATATATGGTGAATATTCAATTATCTAGTTAACTGGACTAGTCAAACAAGTTTAAATATCGATTGCTGTTATTCATACGAATATCATAGCATCTTATAGTAATATTTAAACAATCTTTATCGGATATTTCTTTGTTTTTATTTATTTTTTTCTCGTAAATCATCAATATATTCAATTTATTAAATTTATTAAAAGTTTCAAACACCCTTTCTTTAAAGTATTATACGTATTCATGAAATTTCCATATGCTATTAAATTTTTACTTAAAGAATCGTCATATTACTTTTTATTGTCATTTAAACTGGCCTGGGACGATTACTTTTTTAATGGCTTTAGTATTGCCGAAG
Source organism: Invenusta paracnida (assembly GCA_036023295.1). Classification (NCBI taxonomy): domain Eukaryota; kingdom Metazoa; phylum Platyhelminthes; order Proseriata; family Coelogynoporidae; genus Invenusta; species Invenusta paracnida. Next base: position 7,982 of record JAYRBW010049792.1, read on the forward strand.
ACAATGCTGTATTTTGCATTCTTCCAAAATGTTGTATCAGCTTGACAGACAGTATTAGAACTCAGCCTTACCTTTTAACTTGACTTATCAGATTTGTGCCCGGATAAGAGCAGCTCAGACAATTCGCAGAGAGACGTCTGGCGGACAAGTGACTGGCGACAACTCGTGTCACCTTCCGGTAAACTCGACTCTGTTCCACTCGCGCCAACTGGGGTTAATGATCCGCTTCAAGTGAGTTTATTCGGAATTAAAGTGTGGTTCTGTGATCATTCTGTAAACAATTGGAATTTTATTAGTCTCTAACTTACAGGGGTGTATCAAAGACTGTTCTGATAAAATTTCCAATAAAAGTCATTGAAAATGTCATTAAAATTTGTTGACAAAATATATAGCAATTATTATGAATATAATAAAACTGTTCACATAGTATTGTAAGCCATTAAAATGTAAATGGAATATTTTGACGAATAAGGATTTTTAGAGTTTACAAAAAGTAATGGTTTTATTTTAAAATGATTTTGTCAATAATATTTTAGTCCTTATTAGACATTTAGAACTATACTGTCTATTGTCTTTTCAGGACAACAAGATTCACAGCCTCCTTGACAATGAAAAAATGTTGGAAGCTGCATACACTTCGTCAACTAAGCGGATTTATTCTCAAGATATCGCTATTATTTTGGTGAGATTAAAATCCCACTAATGTTATTATTTATGTACTGACAGAGTTGTTATGCCTTTCTAAACTTTTTAAGGCTCTGTAGGAGTAAAGCCATGTTGTATAATATTTGAAAATACCTGTTGCATTCTTCAATAATATTTCCTTCATTCATGTAATAATCATGAATTATGAAACCAATGATATGGAATATATTGTACTTAATTGACCTACAGGACCTGATACTCTACGCTTTATTTGGGCAATTTATCGCCTATTCGCTGTAACTAAACTTTTAACCAACATCAATCTGAACTTGTTTAATATACAAATTATGGAGTGAGCTTATAATTTTAACATATTTTAGTGATACTGATGTTACTAAAAAAGAAAAATGGTTTCCATTCTTATTTAGAAGCGATATTATATTATAACTATCAAAAAATCACAATTTCTACCTATTCTAAAAATATTTACGTATGTAAGACACTGTCAAAATCATAACAGTTAGATTTTCTAAGGATTCTAGTATTGAAAGTCTTTTTTGTACCTATCTATGTAATTTATAAAAATACCTGTTTACCTTATATTTTCTAGGCTTATACTACTAGATAGATGTTCAATAGAATTTCAATCTAGATAATGATATAGAATTTAATTCTATATCTACGTATGAAACACAAGTCCTTGACATTGGAAATAGTTCCCTGTGCTTTATGAGTCAATCTCTTCTATTCAGACTTGCATGCAGCTGTGTTGGGGTCAACGCCCGGCCCACGACCTCCCACCCTCTGTGGCCCTCTGTCTGGATCCACCTACCTCCCAGCAACCGTCCTCATCGTTGTCGAAGCAACAATCACTAGGGGGTCCAGGGCCAGCGCTCAAACTCAAGCGAGGCAGTTTCATTGGTGTTCTCGTGCCTTCATCCATGCCTAGAGTTGATTCTTGTGAGTGATCGTGTCGGCTACTTTTAAGGCATTTTAGATAAATATATTTGTTATCTGGGTTACTCATTTTAATTTATAGAATATTTCAAATATTAATTATTATAACAATTATAAGTTTATATAAAATTAAATTTGGTGGAAAAATGTATTTCAGTAAAAAGCATGGTTCTATATATTTTAATGCTTACATCGACAACCATTATATATATAAATTAAAAGTAAATAAACTATACATTATAAGTGTGTAGAATGTAGACCAATTGAGGGTTAGGTATAGCCTCAGTTAATTATAGTTGTGTTCACAGAAATGAATTCTTTATCCAGTGTTTGCAGCATGATTATAACTTTTGTGTTGAGCAGTATTCAAGCTTTCCACTAATTTTCTCCTAAATCAATACGTAATTGAGAATAGTGGAGTTGTCTAAATATGAAGTATGATGTTCAACGATGAGATTATATTTAAACTAGCATAAATAACATTTGTGTTCAAAATATAATCAATAGTTTCCTTCTTGTTTAACCTTTACAAATAAATTTACAGTTATTGTATTTGACTCTATATACTACTGGTTTTTTATCAGTAATATCTGTCTCAATTATTTCATTTTTTATACTTGGTTAAATGTGATTAGTAGGCTCGCTCACTAATTATCAAAAATACTGATTGGATTCCTATACGGTTTTAATTATCTATGTTATAATTATAGTTTTAAAATATATTAATTGTAATTGCTGTGTAAAGTTACCTAATTATAAATATATACTATGTAAATATTAAAATTTTATCGTAAATATTTAATACTATTAAGTAAGGAAAAGGTGAATGATACTTTTAACACGATTATTTGTGTTAAGTAAATTCTTCTGTATTTATTTGTGTTTACATGAACTTATATATACAAATCATATATTATATATAGGCATCATAATTATATTGTAGTATACTATGATATATCCACAATAAATACTATTAATATAAAGAATATTATAATATGTACAAATCTACTCAATACAGAAGAAATATTATTATTTAATATTCAGAATTTGACAAAAGTTTTCTAAAATTAAATTATGCTGAAAATATGTGTATATATAATTTAAAATTTAGTTTCAGTAAGTATGTAGCTTTTTGTATGAAATAAATAATTGAAGATAATGATGAGTAGATTTTAAGTGTTTTATTATGTATGTTGATTTTATCAAATAAATTTGAAATCACATTAATTGCTTTATTAAAATATTATTTATATTAAGTTGTTCGAAAGTTTTTACATTTTGACAATTTATTATGTTATCGGGGAGAACGGAACGTGTTTTCGTTGTCTTCGATATGTAGTTACGAATTAATGCAAGTTAGATACTTCGTCATACTATATTAGGTATATATATCTATGGATTCACATCACCATCGTATCATTCATTTCAATCCGTATAGAAATTGGTTTAAATCGACGGCATATTTTTACCAGATGCAAAAAGCCTTCTTTTAATAGATAAGGTCTTTTTATAGATATGAAGGGTCTCCAAAAACTCCTGACATTGGTTATTTATAGGCTGTACCGAAATAAATGAGCGGTAAGAAAAAAATATTCTAGTGAACTGTCATCGAATATTTATATTGCGCAATATTGATTCAAATGATTAATAAATAAGT
>JAYRBW010049803.1:0-11239 GCA_036023295.1 Invenusta paracnida
AAACGAAAGGCATCTATTAAACTCACCAAGGCCACCGCAATAATTGCTGCGGCATTTATTCTTTGTTTCTCAGGTGATACAGCAATTTACGTTGTATTTCGAACTAGTGATATGGAAAATATTGACATACATATAATGTTCTCTATGGTTAACTTTCTTATCGCTGTCAATTCTACTGTGAATCCTTTCATTTATGTCTTCTTTATAGAAAAGTTTCAGATATTTCTACGTCACATTTTCTGTTTCTGTATCCGGAGAAATGGACAGAATTCAGAATAAATTCTTTTTCACTTGTCAAGAAACCTGTATTTCCGGAGACGGGAAATAAAGCAATTTAATGCTTTAGTATATTGTTGTTCAAATATTATTCTCTTATTAAATTGTATCACTTTACTTGTTATTTAGCGTTGTGTTGCATTAATCTGTTTATCATTAATTGTTTGTTCGAAATATATACATAAATGTCAAATATATCTACGATTATTGTGTCTTAATGTTAAAGTTGTCTTATGTTTATCTTACGTTAAAGTATGTTTCATTCCTGTTTACAAAACTTAACATTTACCGAGAGTGCCACTGTTTAATTTAAGAAATGTAAAAAGCTTCCTCAGTATCAGAAATCGATGTGTTCTTCATCCCGGACAAAGTAATATCTAATTGAAAGTTTCTGCTATCATACACAGAGAGAAGACAAATATAGTAAACTTCGTAAGCACCACACTAAAACCAAGTAAACTTAGTAAGTATCAAACTAAATCCAAGTAAACTTAGGAATAACCGCTCTAGGACTTATTTAATACACTCAAAATTGTATTATAAATCTGTAAAAGCAAATATATTTCGTAAAAAGATTAATTATATGAAAAATAATAAATAGTTAAAACAATACTTAAAATTGAGTTCTTAAATAATAAACGCTTATTCAGCAAAGTGCGAACTTTCAATAGTAAATCATATTATAAACTATATTATGGTAACATTTTGTAAAGGAAATTATTAAAAATTATTAATATTCTAATGAAAATACACACATTTATTTCAAATTTTTAAATATCGTTATTGATTGTATCACATAAACTCAAAAAGAGTTTATATTAAATAATTTTATGAGCAAATATAGTGATGTCAAATAATAATAACAATACGTTTATTTAGGACAAAAGAGCATTGTAATATACATAAGTAATAATATACAGAATGTTTGATCAAAGGGTCCTTAACTCAGGTAATCTGAAGGAGCTGGTCACAAATCAGTTTATATTACAGATTATAAGGCATACATTTATGAATTTTTAACAAAATGTAAAATTCCATAGAACACATATTAACTGCAAATTAAGCGGGTTATAGGTAGGTTAAATAAGAGAAATATATAACAAAGTTAAATTAGCGGTACTATTTTGTCACACTTTGTTTAATAAGATTAATAATATTTTAATCAAAAACTATTAGAAATACAGGATGTACAAAACTATTTTTTCAGTGGTATTTTAATGAAGCGATCAATCGCTTATCTACTATAACATTTAAACTTTAATCATAATACTGTTCCTAATAGAACAATTTGTGAGGAATCAAATAGTGTAACATGTTGTATCATCCATTTATTCCTTGACCTTTAAAATGGTCTATATATCGAAATCATAGACACCAAACCTTCGCAAGTGTGCTGTTCAAGGTATTACTTGTTCAAAAGTTTAAGTTTAGATACCTACAGTAAAAGGAACAGAACTAAATATAATAATAAAAGCTCCAGATGTTTCCAAATTTTCTAATATATTTCTCAATATCCGAACACGTGGGCAAGTAATCTTGATGGGTTTGAGGAAACTAAGAGAACGCCGACTGTCTTATGGTGATCTTTTTTGTTCGGTATTGATTTTTATAGATTTTACTTTAGATTTTATAGTTTAATTTTGATTAGTTTTGATAAATCATGTGAGTATTGTTTTCTTTTATAAAAATCACTTTTGTAAATATTAAATTGAAACAAAGAAACATGCTGTAATTATTGTTATGCATTTTGTGTTTTCTAAAATTGTATCCATTTACACATAATGCATATGTTTTGTGCAGAAGACCATATACATATACAAATGAATTTAGTAATCCTGTGTATTGAGTTTTCATTATTTTATTCAAATTTGGATCAATTAAACTTAAACAATTCTGAATATCAAATCGAATCTTCATAGACAGATTCATAATGGCCGAAATTAAATTTGTTAACTATTTTCTGTCAAGCTAAATTATTAATGGTTTAAAATTGCAATACGTAAACAATAATGTAAATGAAGATTTTATCGATTTTAATGTTATTGTGAGGGATGTATGTGAGATATTTTGTGAATTATTGATTATCAATCGATGGATATTTTCATAATATACTCAAAAAAGAATGTTTAAAGTATTTATTATTGAAAGTGCATATGTCAGTGCTAATACATATTGCATTATGAATACAGTATGCATCTAAAGTATTTAACCGGCGTAAAGGATATGCATTTCCATCAAATCTGAGCCTCAACATCCACAGCGCTATATAGAGATGCATATTTGAGTACACAGTTTTGCTAATTATTCGGTGGATGCATATGCCATCGTCATCACTCGACATTGACTTAAATGAATAAATAGTATAAACTTTAGATGGTTTCAATTAAGCTTTGAGTATAATGGTCTCCATCGCACAATAACTTCCATGTTCTCATAATTCTTTGAAGGACACTTACATTATTAGTAATACATGTTCAATAACTGATATATTATTAGCAAAATTATGTTTAATTTCACATAACTAATATTTATAGGTTAATATAATTTATGTTTCCTATTTATTCAGTAAACTTGTTTCAATTTAAAAGGGATTATAGTATCTTATGACGCATACTAATACCTAGTGATGCTTAATAATAACAATACTCTAATATTAAATCTAATAGCGTAGATTGGTAACCGTATTAAATATTTGTTACAGTACATATATATATATAGTTTTTTGCAGGTTCGTCTGCATTAAAGTTATAATAAAAATATGTATGATAGAATACTAAATACCATTCAACTCCAGTGCTTCTGTACGTGTATTTAATATTATGCATAACTAGTCACAAAACCAACAGAATGCAATGTTCAACAGTTGAATTATAACTGTTATGATTATATTTACATTTAAATTACTAATTTATACAATAATTTAGATAATATATGATTTAATACATTCTTTTGTAATTGTTTGTAAATAAAAATAGTAATATAGTTGAACAAAATTTAATCTTGAAATATTCAAATATGTGATTTTACATTGAGATCGGATAACAGCTATTATCAAGATAACGATAAAAAGTTATATTTCTATAATTTGTTATTATGTTTCTACTAACAAATTTCAGAAGTAATTTAAAAATCCGGAAAAATAATCGGCAATCAGGTAATAATATACGATAGAACATTCAAACGTATATTCCAATATTGCATTTAAAAAAATGTTTAATTGTAGTTTCACTTTTCAAAAGGATATTAAGGCAGTCTCGCACACACTACACTGGTCTGTACATTTTAATATTTATTTGTGTTGAACACACACATATATATATATACAAACTTATTATATTCAAACGAATTAATTATCTACAATTAAAATTGAAACAACGACTTTCAATGTTTTAGAAACATTACACTTCTATTAGCTTGTTCATTGCAATCATAGCCAAAGAATCAATCATTGATACAATATGATTGCGAATGCAATACATTCCCGGTTTATTGATTTATACTCATTTCTCATTGGCTTATTGACAACCGACGTCGGTCAACTTAACCTGTCACCACATCGCCAGATATCGTAGACGAACACAGGTGAACGAGAAACTCTTTACCGAGATAGTTCGGATTTGATCAAATATTATTCCACTAATAACAAACTACACACACAGACCACGTCACGCATGATCTTCAGTCGTACAGCATGATCTACAGTGGTACAGTATGATCTTCAGTCGTACAGCATGATCTTCAGTCGTACAGCATGATCTTCAGTCGTACAGCATGATCTTCAGTCGTACAGCATGATCTTCACGTATGTTCAGTTAATAAATCAAGACTGTGCTACACTTGAAGTAGACTCAGTAAAATATCACGGAACTGATTAGAAGTTAACAAGTTAATTTTTAAATGTGTGATTATTATAACGAGATGTACCATGTGCAGACAATCTTTCTCAGAGCGTAACAAGGAAAATAAAAGATACATAAATAAATATAAGTAAATATAGCATTAATACAAAAAGCATACAGTGGAAATATAATAAAATATAGGCATGTTGAAACTCTTAAAAAAAGAAATATAAGTATGCGAGATAAAAATTTACAAGAGACAAAAAGATATGATATTAAAAGTTTTAATAATTTAAAAATATTATATTATTTACTTCTTAAATATGTAGTTTAATAATTTTCTGAATTTTAAGCATTTTATTGGAAAATCGTTTTAAGAGTTGACATATCTTTAAAAAAACCCAACAAATTAGGCGTGCAGCTATTACACAGTTAAATACGACCAACTATGTATAACATATTATGTTGAATGTGTACTCACACACAAATTTACTCATTAAAAATGCAAAACTAAGTTTTTCAAAAGCGTGAGATATGTTGAAGAAACTTCATTCCAAGATTATTTAACTCCATGACTGTTTGAGCTGAGCAAACTTTCTTTACATCAATAATGCAAAGGACGTCTGAAACTTGAGTAAAAGTACATAATTCTTCAATTATTAACAATATTCGGAAACGTTAACGATTCTAATAGTGCTTTTTAAGAATCATTCGTTCTAAAAGTCGGAATCATTTGATGTTACCATGTGAATTAAGTAGGTCACGTATCTGATTTCCTAAAGCCTCTGTCAGTGTCAAAATAGAAGCGCAAAAATAAAACAAAAATTAAACATATTATTAAAAGGGTTAGTTTAATTTGATTTTTAAAACAAAATTTAGTCTACATCGATTTGCTTTCAAATATATATTTCGTTTTGAGGCATCATTTTAAACAAAAGAGCAATACAGAAATAATTAATTTCAAAATTTCATATTCCTGGCAAAAAAGCGAACGATTAATTAATCATCTTTTGTTAAAGAAATAATGTAATGTTGTCGTGAAGCAGTATTTATTTACAAAATTGGGCATATTGAAGGCCCAATTCTATTAGGTAGTCACCATGCAAAGCTATAGTTCCAACAAAAATATTTAATTTCCATATTTTTTGCTTTCTTCAGGATTACTTCCAATTTGACCATAACAAACATTTTTCAAACAATTTTGACAATTTTTGAAAATATAATATACAGTAATTGAAATACTAATATTATTTTCATGAGTAGTCTAAAAAATATAAGTCATATTTTTCGAAGAATTAAAAATATATATGTAGAAAAACAGATATAAGCCGGAGCGCGAAATAGACGTTATATTTTACCCAAATTTTCGCTGTAAGACAGCCTCGTCAGTGGTATATCTGACAAACCTTTGAGAGAGAGCATATTAAATGCACCGCAGCGTATAGCGATTGCATCACCAGATTATTATCTTAACATAGTTTTTCGCATAGTGCAGTTTGTAGTAGAAAGATCGATAAAGATAAAAGAACAAAGGCCAACAAGCATTTTCGTAAGAAGAAGACTATTCCTTTACAAAGTAAGTAACAGTATATGCAATAAGTACATAACAGAATCAATTAAATGAAAAATAAATTAGAATATTAAATCAAAAATATTCTATATGAAAATATTACAGTAAAAGCAAAAAGAACTTAGACATAACTGTAACAGTCAATAAATGAAAATAAAATGGATTAAAAAATTCTATATGAAAATATTACAGTATATGCAAAAAGCACTTAGTGTAAGAGACATAAATAGTTTAATTAGAAAATTACATCAAAACTGCTTTCCTCACTGGAGTTGATTGCTGGCTTCTTTTCCTGAATGAGGATGGCTTCCTTCGCCCTCAATCCAACAGTACAGACGTCGCTCGCGAGGATGGATGTCATGAACACACAACACCCCAGCATTTAGTTCAAAATTGAGCACTCTGACAATTCAAACCGTCTAAGCCTCCTCGATTTCTCGGTGAAGATTGAAATTGACGGTGTTTGCTCCTTCAACTTCTACAAGAAAATGGCCTGTAGCGAATTATTCATAAACTTTAAATTGGTTCTCCCTATGGCGACTAAAATCAATACGCAGACAAAGCGGCGAACATTGACAGTTTCAAGAAAATGTTAAGAGCTAATGACTTCCCGGACTACGTTCTAAACAAGGCACAACGCAGACCCAACAACAAGCGACGAGCTGAAAACCTACCGTATCTCAGATGCTCATTCATCAGTGACGTCGTAGACCGAAAACGTACACGCCTCTTCAAGACGCTCGGGCTACCTGTGAGAATCTACCATCCTACAAACACCCTTCGCCGCACTCTCAATAAATCTTCTCCATCCCCTGCACTCTATCCAACTGCAAAGTCAACTATCCGAAGATCTGCCATAGGACTAGAATTGTCTACCAGCTCAAGTGCGCGAAATGCGGGAACACCTACATAGGTAGCTCCATCCGCCAACTCCTATTTTAAGGAAATTAATAGCAAAAACCAAAGAGTTTACATTATATATTTTACTACTATGCAACTTTTACGTGGCCTGGCCCACTACTCTAATGTTAACAGTTCGATATACAAGCACCGACTGACATGCAATGCCGACTTCGAGACATCCGTCCTAGCGAGCGACGTCTGTACTGTTGGATTGAGGGCGAAGGAAGCTATCCTCATTCGGGAAAAGGAGCCGGCGATCAACTCCAGGGAGGAAAGCAGCTTTGATCTAATTTTCTAATTAATCTATTTCTGTCTCTTACTCTAAGTACTTTTTGCGTATATATAGAAAGAAAAATTGAAAATGTTTGATACATCAATTATGTTAAAGATTAATATGTGTTTTTCAAAATGCTAATTCGTTCAGATATTGACATTTTTTATATCCCTTGAAGTATCGAGAATATATATGCAAATTCTTCTGTATATGATATGGCTGGTAAAAATTATTTTATGTAGCCAATCTATTTGTATGTTAGTGAATCCTAAATTTAAAGCTGCTGTAATGTATCCAGCAAATATGTAGTGAATTCATTAATGAGTATTCTAATTGCCTACATTTCAGTTCACCATGAATAATACTGTGTTGTCACTTTATATAAGTGTAAATTCCTATGATCGTCCTCAAATGGTTTATTTTTTGTAAGGTTTTTATATCAACTTGTTTTATCAACCTAATGAGAAATTAATAAATAATAGTTTATACATATATTTGATAATATTAGTTCTACCGTTATAAAGCGGTATGAATTTTATTTTAAAATAGAAGTAAATATTTCCATATTACCTGTACCAGAAAATAGTAATACATATACAAGGAGACCTAGAATACCATGGCACGAAACTGAGCATACAGACAAAATAAGCTTAATAGCATAAAGTACACAACGGTATCGCATGAGTCCAAATACTAAGATAATATATTTAAACGTCTTTGCATGAGTCAGGCTAGTTAGGAAAAGCATAGATATCGTAACATTGTTAATTGAATTTTATTACGATATCTATGATGAAAAGTAAATATAGGGGGTTGTATACTTAGCAGTCGCATGTCACTCCCCGATCCAATACTAAAGCTTGCAGAACCGTATTTGTTCGAATTAGAGCAGGTTTCTACGATGTTTTCTTCTTCTTCAGCATAGTAGGAGTCGCCATCGAAACTGCCACGTCCCCCGATTTAGGAGAGTTGTCATGCAAAGCTATCATAGGAATGAGGCACGTCCATTGACTCATATTTTTTCTGCACCACGCATAGGTTGAGGTTGGCCACGTTGTTAGTGTCACCGTGTTGTCAGTAGCGATGATCCTGACTCGCCCACAGTTAAGTTAATTATGTTGATTGAATGGTCAGTCGTCTTAATGCAGCGGTGCGGTCCTACTTAGTGTGAGGCTGGCATCTCTGGTAGCTGTTGCGACTCGATAATAGTGTTTCGTCATATTGCAGGAGAGAGGATACGACCGTTCACTAGCGTCAACAAAGTGGGATGAACGAAAACGAAGGCCCGCGTCGCTTTTATACTTATACACCCATCTCATTGGCTGAAACCTCAAACGAATTTGATTGGCTGCTACGAACATGCACGTTCCTTTTACAGCTGTTTTGCACTTAACGCAATTGTGAGGGTGGAGGGGTGTTCCCGTCCTCCAACCCCTACTACTTCCATTAAAATAATTATTTAATAATCTAACTAATAGATAACAAATTTCACAGAAATAATATTGCGCAGATGATCAGGGATAGGAATAGCAGTTTAAAAAATACGTTGAGTCAAAATTTTGTGGGCCCAATATCAGAATAAAAGAGTATAATTAATTGTACAGTAAAATGTTGGGGCGCGAATTTTTCGCTTAAATGTCCAAATTTATCGCACCAATATCATGCAAATCAATTTCATTATTAAAACCCAAATATTTTTTTAGATTTAAAATGTTAAATAGTTTTGAAGGAGTAACTAAATATATTTGTTTCTACTCTACATTAACGAAACTCATGTCTAAAACTATTTGAATTCAAAATTGCAAATCAGAAATAGGTTAAAACACCCCGCTACCCGTCCAAGTTTTATTGCAGATCTGAACGAATTATATAAAATAATAAAATTGGGCACCAAATCCGCTGAAGATTACTATCTCTAGATAATAGATTGTTATATTTTAATTATAGAAATAAAAATTTATGCCGAAAGTTTAAACGCAACAATAAATTTATATCGGGTTTATCACTGATTAATCAATTTGCCTGTCAATCGTACTTCCCTCATCGGTAAATTGAAACACAGCATGCCGCCTCTATTGATTTATATCTTTGTGGCCATGACTACAAATACATAATTAAAAATGCCAAAACGGATTGGAAAATTTCATTTTTGTTAAGTTAAGAATTAATGTTTTGGATTTCAATGATTTTCAGCATCTACTAGCCAAGGTTCGTAGATTCTAAACATTGAACTGCTCTAATCAGTTGGTAATCAAATACCTGTATTGTATAATGACTAGAGCTATTAGAATCTATCAAGCTAATCATTGACGTTCTTGTCCTTGGCTTGACGATACTACTGCAACTCTAATTATCAAACCCCAATAAATTATAAACAAAACAAATAACAAAACCCAGAAAAATGATTTTCATTTATTTGTACCCAAAACCAATTTATTTATAACCTTTATTTGTAACAATAAAGCAAGCAGCATTATGAAAGCATGTTGTGTTATAATATATTATGGCTGTAAAGATAAAAAAACACGAAAAACTTCTGCACTGTACGAAAGAAGGAAGCTTAAGGAGTAAGCCGTTTTGGATCACGTGGGAACATTGAAGACTTTCGAATATTGTCCAGACCAAGGTAGAGCATAGTGACGCGTTCCAGTCCTATAAAGCATAATATAATGATACATCTATTAGTGATCAATTAGTAAATTCACAAAGTAATTTATTTAGGTTAATTTAAGTTTTAGGGAATATCATACATAATTATATTCTTTTATATAAAAATTTAAATATAATTTTTGAAAGTATTCTCCTATATATGAGAATTAAAGATGTGACTGTCTATATAGAAAACCTTATAAAATATACTTATCTGTTTCCATTTCGAATGACAAGAGAAACTCATTACGTAGGTATGGTAAGTTAATAAAGTACATAGAGGTATGCAGTTTCAACTATATTGAAAGAATAGAGAAAAACTTACGATCTATATATTATGTATAAGCGACATATTGAAACTGAACAGAAAAAGCTATTTAATGTTGACCAAGCCTACTCTACTTAGCAATTCTAGTTGATCATAATATAACCAAGTTTTATCCTTACCAATTCCACCTCCAGCATGGGGTGGGCATCCATAGCGGAATGAATCAATATAAGACCGGATTTGCTCAGTATCTGTAGAAGAAAGTTTACAAACATATAATAAAAATATGTACTTCATTAGAAATGCCCTATCGCTAAAATCATCGAATGCAAAGTCGTTATAAAAAATGCAGTACTACATAATTAAGATTTGACATAAATTAAGAATATTTAACATACCAAGTTTTAAGATCAATAGCAATAGACAAAGTGGCTTACACATTGATTTACATATTATGAAAAAATACATACAAGAAAAAAGACTACGCATTTGTATAATGTACAACGCACGATATATGTGTAATTACTCTATGATGTGTATAATGTAAAGTTTAGATACATAATAATATAATCAATAGCGTGATTCATGACATAGGAGATCGTTAAAAGACTAATTAGACTACCAAAACACGTTATAATTAGATCAATATTTTTCTAAAGCAATGGAGGCAAATACTGTTAGCTAACATATACACTACATAATGTATACAGCTAAAAATATGACAGCACTGACATACCGATGCCATGTGCCTTGGCTCTCTCCGTGATAAAGTCTGGGTCGTGAATCCTCTGCGCTCCGGACATAATCTCTTCACCTCGCATAAAGAAATCGTAAGAATTGGAATATCGCTATGATAGAAGAAGTAACAGGGAAACAACCAGTAATTATACATAATATTATAATTGGACTTAGAAAGTTGTACGTATTAAAGGCAAACCAGTAAGGAATATTAAAATATATCTAACTTCTTGGAAGAAATAAATATCAAGGAAATGATAATAATCGTAAACGTTATTTATTATTTTACCTAAAAGTTAGAAGCAAACATTTTCCGATTCAAAGCTAGACCACGACATGGGCCAGATTCGGCGGCCAATGCGTCTAAGAATAGAATTTACCACATTATGCTTGTGCTATATATATTGCAGCAATCTGCATCAGGGGTAAACCTTCATCTCCATTTCAATCAACTTTATTGGTTGCAATACAATCCCTTAATTTTGAATTCATTGGTCATAAAGAGTAAATAAAAAGGTTATAATGTTATTGATTTCGTAAATCGTTTCATACTAATCTATTATTGGCAAAATATGAGTTTTGGTGAAATAATAAATTAAAAATTGTAAAATAATCCTGAGAATTCAACAGTTTTATGTATAATTGTAATATTATTATTAGCCAAAAATGGCAAAAAGTGTGTTAGCTCATATCATAAAAGAATTGAAATAAGCGTAAAATGT
>JAYRBW010049814.1:0-11239 GCA_036023295.1 Invenusta paracnida
GTTTGAATCGGGCGGCTAACGCCGCCCTTAAATTCAAACATTATTGCCCTCAAAATCTATATAATAATGTTATATTACAATCAAGTATGAATCATTATTGTTCAAATTTATTCAAAGAGATCACCATTGGCTGACATACATGCAGAAACTCACTTCGGGAAGTCTTTCAAGGCTCGTCAATACATTTCCATAGGAATATTGTGCAACTTAGGCATACGTCTAAACTGTAAAGATCATAAATATATAACAACAACATTATGAAAACTGTTTGGCAATGGTATAAATTATATTATGTTTTCTATGCCCTATTGGCTTACTTAAAACAAACTAGTTTTGTAGTAGTGGGTTTCATTGCTTTTGTAAAAATGAGCTATTGCCAAGAATTTTTCATAATTTTGTCTATTTTGTCTTCATATTTTTAGAGAATATTCCATATCGATCTATACATAAAGGCATTATAAACTGAAAATATTGTAACAATTATATCTTGGTGGTATATTTATATCAATTTTTTTATGAGTGTACTATGTATCATCGTTATCATTTTAACTTTTGTTTTTTAAATCTTGGCGCCATTTTATATCAATTTCTTTAATGGCTGTACTTCATATCATCAATATCATTTCAACATTTTTTCTTTTGAGGAGTTCAGTTCTTGGCTTTCATTTTTGCGATGCAGTCATTTTTGTTTAGGTAATAACAATATGAAAAAATAATTTTTCATCGAAATTGACCTATTTTAAAAAAGTATCTAGAAACCCTTTCAAAAGTTCACTTTAGATGCATTTCGTTCCTTAGCGCTTGGCGCTTCTCGATTATGCTAATACCAAAAATATGCTTTTTAATGCATTCTATCCTGATTTATGAACGTTTAAAAATAGTCTATTCTCTCTAGCATATAATGACTATAATATAGAGTTGTTAGCATCTCTCATGCTAATTGCTGACGCACTTATTCTTGGCTTGACGATGCTACCGCGTCATCTAATATATAAATCTAATCAATATCTGAATCAATTATTTTTCTTTTTTAAGAAATATATACCTATTTTTAATCTAAAAATATTTATTTAATTTTGATGGAAATATGGTGCATTTTGAGGACATTGTCATGTGATGGTACGCAATAGTGAATATACCACTAAATTTTGTCAAACTTATTTTTTAAAGTCACGGAGACCTATTATGCAGGGGGTTAAAACAGGACTAAATGTGATATTATATCTCCTAATATATGTATAATTATATATATATAATATATTTATAATCCTTATATTTATATATGTTATATAAAATATATCTTTTATGTATTAATGTCTAGTGTTATTAAAGTCTCAATACAACTAAATTAACACATTTGTTGTATTTTACTCCTACACTTTTTCTATACATTTTATGCCAATTTATATAACTCATATTTTTAAAAGTAAAAAATATCTCACTTTTAGATTCATTTTATAACAAGGAAATAAATTGAATCATTTGAAGCGTTTTTACAATCCTTGTAATATTGTATCAAATCAAAAATCAGAGTGTTGCAACATGAAAGTCAAGAAACTAGGTCAAAGACAACGAATTAAAAACGTTAAAACATGTATAGTTTAGACATTGATCAAATTGATATATAAAAAGCATTAAAAATTATATGTTGTAATAACATCTCTTCTTTTTAATAAGCTAGGTATTTAATTTAAAATATTAAAAGTAATATATCTAAAACTACAGCCAATAATTTTTCCTAAGTTTTTGTTCGAGCCTATTTCTGTGGACATTAAAGTTTGTATATATTGTGATCTATATTATATTATTCTACTGGTCAGCATTATAACATATAATTCTTGACGTCTTTTTATGTCAATTTCATCATTGGGTGGAACTACGTCTCTTGCATTATTAAAATGTTTTGTCTCTGATCTCGGTTATTGGCTTTTATTTTTTTTGTGACACTGTCATTTTGTTTTGATAATAATAATATAACGAAGACAGTTTCGGCGAAATTGACCTCATTTAAAAAGGTATCTATATATATAGACATCCCTTTAAGAGTTCAATATTTAACTACATTTTGTTCCATAGCCCTTTATGATAAAGTTTGATACCAAAATTGAGCTAAAGTACAAGATTTAATGATCTCAAGTCCGATTTATTAACAGTCAAAAATAGGCCTATTCTCCTTTACATAAATAACTATATAGAGCTGCTAGCATATCTTAAACTAATTGTTGACTCTTGTACTATGGCTTAACGATGCTACTGCATTGTCTAATCACATATCTTCAAGTGTAGACACATTATCTGCTATACTATAAATGAATATATGTGAATGAGCTAAAAGGAATAATATTGAATCAACTTAAGTTGGATTTATATGTATAAACTCTATAAATATTCCACAAAACCCAAAATATATAAAACTAAGCTTTATTCGTAAATTATTTTTAATTAATACAAGCAAACAAAATAGTTAATAACTCGAGTTTTGAAATTGAACATAAATTTTGAAATTTAGCGTGAAATGTTAACCGAGGGCTTTAATTTCATTGTGAAAGTATCTTAAATCGGGGATTCGAAAGCTCATCAACGGTCAATCCTTCGGGCATTTTCGGAGATAGATTAAAGAAAGTATTGTATCGTGTGAGCACTCCCTTTACTGTTATCCCTTTCATCCCACCGTCGAACCTCCAACGAAATATGATTTCAATTGACAGAGGAAATGAAACATTATCATTGATCTTCAAGCTGGGAACACGTAGGCCACAAGTAATTCTTTCCCTTCTCCTTTTCAACAATATCTGGAAAACAATTGTCGAGTTGACGAGATAAGGAGCACTGACTACCATGCCTTTTTTACCTGGAGTTGCAAGACGAGACCACTGCTTGGCTAAAGTTTTCTCGGGGTAGACGGCCATGGGTTGGAAGCTGGAGAACCAGCCATCCTCATCAGGACCCTGGACAGGTCCCCAGAGATGTCTAGAACCACTTTCAAGAGGCTTACCTATGACCACTTTATTTAGCCCACTTCCTGTAAAAAATATTTGGAAGGAAAACAGTATAAATCCAAGTACATCATAAAAATTTACATATATATATATACGTGTTTGTCTATGTAAATGAATATAAGTTTAAAAATATGTTCATTATTTTTAAATCCTTTGAATTAAAAGATTGCATGTTAACTATCTTCAAATACATCTTCAAGATTAAACATCTGCATCAATTTTTTAAATTTGAATAATACATATATGTATATAGGTGCATCTTTTAACAGGGGCTAAAAATATGGGGAACGAATAAATTGATATTAAACTATAGTGGGTAAAATCAAAATGCGCTACTGCTGCTGCTGACAAAGAAAAGCAAAAAGTACTATATACTTTCATGTATACCTACCTATAAATGGCTGTTTTTCTAAAAAGTGTTATTTTTTTGTTGGCGAAGAAATGAAAGAGGACAAAATTTAGATATTGTTTTAAATGTAATGCATTGTTATAATCAGTTGAGAAGCAATCCATGCTTTATGAAAAAATAACTTGCCTTGGATACTAGCACCGATTTTTTTATATAGGGGTGTTGAGCATGTTACATTATTTCGGATATTAAGTGAAAACACAATTTTTTCAAGTAAAGTAAAAATGTAATGCTTATATATGAGCCTTTTAGAATGCTAGTGATGTCAGGTAGGATATAAAATAATTATTAAGAATAGTTACTTTGTTTGAGCAAAAAAATATTTACAATTATACTTATCGAATTAGCGAAACAGCTTAATATATTAAACAATTTATTTTATATAGCAATAAAAAGTATTCTCAAGTCACACTAAACCATGCAAAATTATAAATTACGTTCGAATTAATATGATTTTGTGTTCAAATACTGAGTAAAAATAGAGATTTCGAGAAATGACAGTAAAAAACATCATGTTGCTCACGTTACAATTTTCGGACATGGTTACATGATTTCGGACAATTTTTCGAAGTTAAAATTCCACGTACCGAAGTACACAAAACGTTTTACACCTTTTGTGTTATTTGTTTCTCTTTTTAAAAGCAAATTAATAGATGTCTTTATTAAAATCCAACCTTTTCACATATATATTTAAAATACAAAAAAATAAAAAAATGCATGGTATATCCAACAAATTGTATATTCCAATAGTATACTAAATATAAGTGTTAACTCTTAGGAAATAGATACTATTTATATGAAAAGTAATAAAATAACATAGTTATTACGTTGACATAAATAGAACTATATTTTTTAAATATTACTCAATTTACTATTTTCGGACACGGTTACATAACTTTTGGACAGATACTACCAGGGTTTAAAAAATTAAGTTCAATATTGTATAACATGTTTTTTTTTATTACTTGTAAATGAGTATAAAAAATAATAATATGTAGGGACTGCAGCTTGTATAAGAAACCAACTTTAATATCAGAATACCTAAACTTATTAGGTATACTAAATCTATGTTATGCAATATATTGACATTATTATGAAATAAACATGTAGGTACTATAGGCTGCAGTCGATGTTTATTTTACAGTATAAATAAGTATAATTATTTCATTTTTAAATGTAATATTTATAATTTATAGTTTTAATATGAGAAAAACAGGTACATTTCTCACGTTGCATATTTCGGACAACATAAATATTCGAAAAGATTACTTATCTATCGATTACATTGATACCATAAAGTATAATTATGGTGTTTAAGAATGACAATTGTCTAAAATACATGAATATATAATGCATCAATATACTTTAAAATATATTCACAATCAATTTTGCCATGTGTAATAATGTTAGTTAACATGTTACGTCATATAGTTGTTATTGTCAGATAAGGATATTAAAGTTTAAAGAGACATTTTATCCAAACGAATAACTTCGTTTGAATCTACAAGAAACCGATTCTATGGCAAAATAGACACTTTTAAACCACAAAGGATGTCCTTCTCTTTTACCCAGATTTTATTCCTGGGAGTTGGTAACTTAAAGGTATTGTTGTATTCAAGATGAATACAGTTTATGTAAAATTCATCTGCGTTGATATCGACTATCTTCCCTGGGTACCATTCGTTGTTATATACAATGGCTACCCAGCTTCCCAATACACGAGCTCCAGCTTATGCAGTTCGTTCAGGTTTCTTTGTGCCATCACCAATGCTTAGTGCTGGCTCCTCTGGTTCATCCGTTGTGTCTGAGGCGTGGAAGGTGTGTCCCCTTTTCTTGCAACTAGACAGTTTTGAAATAGAAAAATTAAACTAATTAAAGCTTTAGAGATTTAAATAAATATCACAATATATATGTATATTTTAATAAAACGAAGATAACACATTTGATAATTAATTAATAGATATCTTATTATATATACAATACATTAAAATATATTTATATAATTATACAATAAAATGCTAATATATATATTATTAAAATTTATAATTCTACATATAGTTCTAAAATATTAATATTTTTGTAATTTTATAAATTCTGTAATAAATTGTATAATAATAAATTATAATACGAGGACTACGGGAATAATTGTAATTCATTAATTATGGTAAAATATACTTTTTAAGTAAAACTCACTTCATCATTTTTGTCTCTGCGGCGTGGAAGGTGTGTCCCCCTTTCTTGCAACTAGACATTTTGGAAATAGAAAAATGAAACTAAGTTTAAGCTTTAGGAATTTAAATATATATATATATATATTATAATGGTGATTCATTGCATCACAGGACGTGTAGATCTTATATACGAAGATAACACATTTAATAATTAATAGCTATATCTTACTATATTATGTACAACATATTAATGTATAATAATAAAATCTATAATTCCATATTTCTAAAATTTAATTTTTTTGTAATCTTATACATTCTGTAATAAATTGTAATAAATTGTAATTGTAATAAATAAATTCTAGTAAAATATAACTTTAAAATAACTTATATATAACACTCACTTCATCGTTTTTGTCTCACCGACCACATCTCGATTCATGCAATTGGCGTAGTTATTTTTAATGCAATGTTCACAAAAGCAACTGAATCTTCGAACTTTCACGACACTTGGTTTAATCCCTTGGGTTGAATGCCAGGATTTAATTCCCTATAGTACGTACTTGGCTTGTTCGGTGTTCTTACCAGTTGTGGAAGCTTTTTCGGTGTTCTGACTAGTAGTGGAAGCTTGTTCGGTGTTCTGACTAGTAGTGGAAGCTTGTTCGGTGTTCTGACTAGTAGTGGAAGCTTGTTCGGTGTTATGACTAGTAGTGGAAGCTTGTTCGGTGTTCTGACTAGTAGTGGCAGCTTGTTCGGTGTTCTGACTAATTGTGGCAGCTTTTTCGGTGTTCTGACCAGTTATGGCAGCTTGTTCGGTGTTCTGACTAATTGTGGCAGCTCGCTTAGTGGTGTGACTAGTGCAAGCTTGCTGCTTTAGGTTTCTTGTCAAGTCATTATAGGTCACTATTATTATTTTTTATTTAATTAGCACGCCATTGCCTTTTACTTATTTTATCGTATTTTCTTTCTCCTTTGTTATTTCTTTTATTTTTTTGTCTTGATAATTCAGTCTGGCGTACACGAAATTTCCTAACTCGTTCTCTGCATTGCATTCTTCTCTTGTCTTTAGCATCAGCGCTTTCTATTTCCCTCAACTTTGCCCGATTTATCCTCATTTCTATAGCATGGGCTTCTTTCGCTGTTTCATCATCGGTTTTCTCTTTATGCCTGTAGATAGTTCATCTGTGTACACTATCTTTAATTTTGTCAATTGAACGTAGATTTTGAACAGAGAGATTCTGAAACTCTGTTACTTTTACTCGACGAACACGACAAGACTTTCCAGTTCGGAGTTTCTGAAATAAATAAATGTCCGAAATATGTAACGTGAGCAACAATATACGTAAATTAGATTAAAAATATAATGATTGTGTATGATTTGAATTATATTATCAAAAATAAACATTTTAAACACAAATATATATACATATCTGACTTTTGTAATTCTTTAACATACAATCATTTTATTTTAATTCATGTTTCTTTTTTTTAATTACTATTTTGATAAAATGTAAAATAATACAAGTACTGACCAAGTAATGGCCGAACGCAAATAGGAATTATATAAGGGAAGACACGGTTTTTAGGGCGAAGCACTAAACGTTTTTTAAACTAACAATTGCCATGACAGTCTGTTTTTAAAAAATTGGATTATGTCCGAAAATGTAACGTGAGTAACATATACTGTTTAAAAAAATCAAAACTTAATTATTTTTTATATATTATTCAATAAAATACACAATAGGCAATGTTAATAAAATATACAATATTAAGAAATTAGTACAACACAATAGCAACCTTAATTCAAAATTTATGTTGCGCACGTTACATTTTTCGGACATATTGACCTTCTAAATAAAAATAAAGTTTACAAAAAGCATTTTGTATCATTTCATCATAATGCTTATACATTTTAAATACAAAATATTAAAGAACTGATATCTGTTGAAATTATAAAACAATTGGCTATGTTTTCTGAGTGATACATGACTCTTACTCACGTTACAATGACAATATTTCAGAAAATTTTAATGAAAAGTTAATTAATTATAGAATTTCAGGAAATATAATTATAATAAAGCTGTTTACTTACCATATAGTCTGTTGAATCCTGGATTGAAAGAATCAAAAAACGTATAAATGTACCATGCACAATGATGATTTATGTACAGCACTGTTTTTGCAAACACGCCTATAAATAAATTCGGACAATCCAACAGAGTAATCACGCGATCAATGTTTGGATTTTCTAGATAAGTATTTCTAGATTGTACGTCAGTCAGCAACATTTTATTATTAGTTATGAGAATATTTAATAATATTAAAAGCTGTTTTCAGGCGTGCGGTTGCGCAACGTTACATTTTTCGGACAAATGACACTTTTTAGAAAAACACCATATATATTGATTTATCCCATCTTTGCCGTATTATAATACCTACTTGTCACTGAATATATTATGGTGAAACATATCTTTAGTTTCTTATTCAACAAATATTTTTATCTGTTCAGTATCTTCACCAAAATAACATTGCTCAGAGCTTAATCATTCCTTATGTAACATAAGAGAAAAACGGAACAGCAACACCCTATGGTAATATCACCCTATAGCAACATCAACGGCACTTACCTTGTTGAGAGGTAACAAGAGATATCCCGAAAACCAAAAGAAGTGACAAAGCACTTCCTGAGAGATGTAATCGAAATTTGCAATCCATAGCACAATTGACGTTGATAAATCAGAGTTGATTCCAAAACAATATTAGGTTAATTATTTCCTAAAAGTGAGGTAATGCAAAAATAAAAGGCATATCTATTGTAATACAGTGAAATAACAAAGTAACAGTAGTAGTCCCGTTTTTCTAAATATTTATATATATATCTAAATATATATCTAATATTGTAACTAATTATAACATGTTAATTACTGCATCTTAAAGTTTATTATTACATATTATTAGGTACATATTATTACATGATATTTTCTGTTTGCTAAATTGGATTAAACACTATCTATAATTGAAATGTGCACTTTTTCTTGACTAATTTATGAAAAGTTTTAAAGTTACGGGTTTAATATAGATAATTCTTCTTTTACTAAAATATAGAATATGTTATCTTCTGTTTTTATTAATATAAAATTTATAAATTAGTTAAACAATTCATATATATAAGGTATTCTAATATTAGAAACTATACTGTATGCTATGTTTAGATTTTGCTTGTTTCAGAAAACACTGGCAAACAATATTATCGTGAAATCATGAATATTACAGATGTGCAAAACAATCTGAGACAATAAACCCATTGTGACTAACACAAATAAACAAAACCTGATGTAAAAAAAGTAGGATACTAATAAACTAAGACTACTTACCGTGCAATGAATGGAAACAATTTATTCTTCAAATTAAAGCTTTTATATAGAATTGATCTGAATTTAAATGACACAAGCTACTGGAAAAATATGCATTAATTATAAGAAAGATAATTCTACTCATTTTGAAATAAGCAAACATTACAACAGCTAATTGATGTCAATATTAAATTTTAAGTGAGGTCTGATTTTATTATCTACAATAATGAAACTCATAAAATTTGTATTTAAGAGGAATTTCTAATGACTCCCTGGTTATACAACAATGTACATACATTGGATGTACAACAATTAGTTTGAATTAAATTGTCAAAAGTGGAATCATTTGTCAATAATTTTCTTGTCAATGTTTATAGGAAAACAATTGTAGTTTGTTCTGTTATATGACAATATGCAAGATTGTTTATTTTGCTTCCAAATTATAAACTTAAACTGAATCAAAATGGGATGATCAATGTACCAGAAACGTTTAGTTGAGCATAATATTTAAATATATGTTTATCACTATTATGCTCACATGTTTATCTTAAACAAATTTAGAAGAAAATATATACGTAATATGAAATGAGATTATGATATGTATATAAACCATTTTCTTTCCTTACAACTACGCATTTAGCGATGTATATAATGCATATTTATGAACGTCTATACTTAATTTATTAACTTTAACAATTTAAAAGTCTAGTTCTATATTTATGACTTATTATTAGTTAAATTATATGTTAAAACATATATATTGAAAATCACATAAATCGAATATAAGTGGCAGAAAATTGGTAAAATGATATTAAAATAAGTATGTCATTAATATATTATCCCATAAATTATAGTTAATAAATGGCATACATCAAAAACATAAATACTCAGAAAAAAAGTCTAGAAAATATTTCGATCATATATATAGGACATACTGGTGAATTTGACTGTCTGTAAAAATAATGTTATTAAGTTATAAAATAGTTGCGTCATAGAGTTATACTCATTCATCTTTCCCCACAGACTTGGTAGTAATCCTTTAAGTCTATGGCTTTCCATAATCTTCAAAAAAAATTAATTATAAGTTCCAATATTGAATCAGTTTTGAAAATGATTAAATTCCAGTTTATATAAATCGATAACCAGGACCATATTCAGTTGCAATTTAGATTTTTGTTATCATGTCTGCACAAAGGAAAATATGTACTTTTATTAATTGAAAGTTTGCGACGCGTTGATCTGAATGCCACTGAAATTCATCGTATTACTAGTGCATCTTGACTTGAAGAAGCCTATTCTGTACGACACTTTCGAAGATATCATGTCGAGAATTTGTGGAGAATCCAGAGACTCATTTCAAATAAAAAAAGGTAGTGGAAAAATAAAAGTGATGTTAGATTGAAAAATATTAAAGCTGTTGACAATGTAATTCAACAGGATAACGCAATAATATCCACTTGTGAAATAAGCTGACTGTTAGACATATCCTATTGTTCAAAGAATTGTGTTTAAGGATCTCGAACAGCTATGATTCCACACAAAGTGGATGCCCCATACACTCAGTGATGGCAACAAGACACCTCAGGTTCAGCGTTGTCAGGTTTTACTAGACGCCGGTTCTCGGGGGCAGACTTATTAGAAAAGACTTAGTTACAATATTATAGGAAATTGTATTCTACTGTCGAAACATGAAGCCTCGAAGTTCTACTGTCTGTTGGATGAGTGCAGCAGGTGGTGAATCAATGTCACATGTTGTTCGAGTTACAGGCGGTCAAATTTACCGGTATGGCCTATATTTAGTACACTAGAGGTATACTTTAACGATATATATTTCTAGAAATTAAACAGCACTGTCTGATGTAAGATCTTTTTAGTGTCATTATGAATAAACCACCCTAAAGAAGATATTGTGTTAATTTTTTATTTATTTCGTATTTAAATAACATTTATTTGTATATTAAATTTAGAAATTCTTACACAGTAAATATATTAATTGTTTTTTAACATAATATCTAATTTATTATTTAAAAAAATTAAAATTTATCACTTGCAAAATTGTGGGGTATACTTTAACTATAAAAATCAAAGAAATAGTTACATAAAGTTTCTAAGCATTATGAGGATGTTATTTTTTTGTAATAGTATCACCCCAAATAAAAAATATATATAATAGAAATTTTAAAGTTACATAATATGTATGTTAATTGATCTTATGTTTATAAGCTATAATTAATTTTTTATCGCCAAAAATAGCAAAAAGCTGGTTAGCTACAGACAATTTTAAAAGATATAAATTCATTCAAACCACAA
>JAYRBW010049825.1:0-11238 GCA_036023295.1 Invenusta paracnida
CGGGCAATTTCAACCGAATCGTAACCAGCCGATAACCAATGGAGTTAACCCAACCGCTACTTTGAAATGGCCTATTATGTCACAATCAGAAGTTAAGATTATGTAGATTTTTTGTTCAAATAAAACTTTATATAATATATATTTTTGAAGTTAAAACACGTATAAGCTTTATTCAAAAACTGTTGGTAGTCACTATATCTTAAGTCCTTTCCAACTGAGTGGGAAAATCATTGATTACTCTTCGAATCATGTCTTGAAGAGTGTTGCGCAGCGCTCTTGCACGAATTGAGGTTTTGAAGGCTGTTGAGCTTGGTTTAATAAACCTTGGATTTGACATGCCTCCAGAGAAAGTAGTCGCAAGGTGCAAGATCTGGGGATCGTGGTGGCCAGGGCATGTTTGGTGAACCACCCTCAATCCACCGATTTTCCATGTAATCCTTCAGCTAAGCCTTCGCATTCCTGCTCCATAGTAAGATGGAGCTCCATTCTGCATGTCTTAGTCCCCTGTTCACGATTACTGGACAAAACTTGTTTGCAACATTGCCAGATAGTTTTATTTATTAACAGTCTCATTAAATACAAAAAGGGTCGATAACACTAATGAATGCCCAGGTCCGAGAATAATGGAGTGGTTGTTTGTGATCTAGAGAAGGTTTACATCCGACCAATACTGAACGTTTTACATATTCAATACACCATCTTAAAAATTAACATTGTCGGAGAATTTTGTAAAATTTAACTGATTCAGATCATTTTGTAGACGTTCCAATCTGTCATTGGTAATTCCACTGTTAAAAGTCACATATTAATTGGATATATGCTTAATCAATGTTACGATAAATATGCTAAAACGATATTTAAAAAACGAAACAAAGTGTGTATGACAATGTAAAGTAATGTAAATATTATAAGTCAACACATAGTTAATATTATACATTTATATTATTAAAATTGTATTTCTTGCTTTTTTCTTTATTTTGTAATTTATTTCCATAATAATATACAACAAATAATAAATATTCTGATGATTAACAAAAATAATAATAAACGATGGGATATCCATAGGCATCATTTCAAAGAATTTACTAATTAGAAATAATTTTAATATTCTCAGTGGTTATATACAAAATAAAATAAAACTTATTAAATGTTTCATAATTTAAGCTACAGGACATAACAATTATAATTTTGTGTATACCTTAACTGCAGAGTTAATTTATTTATGTTTAAAATATTCCATTTCAAAAAATGTATCGATAATGTTGTGTACTTTTATACATCATTCAATGATAATTATTTGCTTTCGATGATAGTTTAAAATATATATGAAAGTAAATTCCATTTATAAGCAGTCAGTACATTCAAAACATATACAGTTCACATGTATAGTTCAATATCAGCACACAATAATAAGTTTTAAACAAAAATACGTTTTATAGATTTAAACAAAACTATACTATCGAGTTTCGATAGACAGAATTACTATAAGTATATATGACAATAACAAAATAATATAATCTTAACAATATATTTACTTATACAAATAAAATAAATGTACAAAACCCCGTTAAATATAACAGTGAGTATGCCCAACTTATAATGCCAGACATGATATAATTAGTTTACAACAACTGAGCATTCACAAAAATAGATTGCATCTTTCATAAAAATTTTATAAACAGAGCAAGCAGGTAATATTTGTATATAGTTACAAGTATTCTTTTATACGTTCGGAAGAAGTGTACATATAAGTAATGATTCCCTAATTGTTATCTCAAAGTAAAAAATGAATATACGGTACATAATAAAGTAGCAACGGTTATAAATTAATGGATAAGGGACCATGTTTTATTGTACCGATTAAGCTTTCGGCTAATATTAATATTTTGTTTAAATGTGTATATCATTGGCCATTTTAAATACCTATACAAGTAATGTAGTGACAAGTTAGGTATTTCTTATTTCCCCCTTTAAATTTATAGTAAAATTCATGTTCTAAATGAATCGCACAGATTTTTAATATACGTTAGCAGTATATCAGGTGTAAATAATATATCTCTACTCTAGTTTGTTCATACAATAATATGTTAACTATTTTAATATGTTTCTATGGCAATTAAATTGTATGGTCATTTTATTTGACAAGCATTAAAATGTATACATTTATTTATTTAGAAATATTGTCTAATTTCAATAGCTCAAATGTTAACATTTTAATTTCGTTATCTAAAATGTTGTAATAACATTTATCCGTAAATATTTGAAATACCTTTTCTCGTTTAAATACTGTTATTGAATATTACATATATTGCTAATATTATGCTAAAATTATATTTTATGAAACATAAACAATCACTGAATAGTTCTTACAAAATATATATTTATCACAAAATGCTACCCTGACAAATTTCTAAATTTCTGTATATCGGTATAAATAAATTATTTATTTGCACCAAAAATACTTATCAATTTCATGAAACACACGCCGTTATTAACTTTCAATGAAGTGATAGAAAAGAGAAACAAGACGAGGTTTCAAACTACTACTCATGCCTTTAAAGAGTAATATAATATATGTGATATTAACTAACAAATAAACTCTTTGATTTGGAATGAACATGGATAAATATGAAAAACATTGTATTGTCATGGTTTTAACGAAAAAAAAATACTATAAAAGAGATGTATATCTGTGGAATCACCAAATTTGATTCCAGTAATCATCAACGAAATTGAAGAAAAGACTGTTGTAAATTCTTAGTATTGATTAATTATTCCCCAAAAGTTACTACAGAGGCATTGAAAATGATGATTCAGCACCCTCTAAGAACGAGTGAGTCATTAGTGATAAATAATTCATAACCACAGAACTGTAAGTAAATAAAGGTGAAACCAATTGAGAATTCATGCTTATACAGAGACAAGAAAATCTTTCTCGTGGAGTCATAAAAATAAAATACAGTTTGATTCCCGCATATTTCCTGCATTTCCTGCATCGTTTTTACTGAATCTATGTTGTAAATATATTTTTTAATTTACTAATTTGAGTAAATTTAGTTGAAGATGGCAATTTGCATCAAATTTAACGAATTAATTATAGCAGTTCTAAAAAGAGTCTCATTATTTACTTCTTGTCTAATTAAATGTCTGAGAGACCTTTATTCCTTTTATAAAAATAAATGTATTAGACACCATATATTGGCGTCAGCTAATTGTGAATACTGCAAATTTAGCCCTCACAAGCATAGAAATTTGACTGACTGATTGAAGTTATTGCAAAAACTTAATCTCACTTATTTTTGTTATTTTGTTATTAGGAGTACCTACTATTTTCTTAATGTTATGTAAAAAATAATATTCCACTGAAAAAATAAATGATTTTGAATCTAATAATTTTGTTGTGATTCTAATTATAATTTTCAATTCAAATTAGAAAATGTTATTCCACTTTAAGCAATTATTTTGAATTGTTTTTGTTTTTGTTCCGTATTTTATCTTACGCGAATACTATAAGCTATAATTAACGGATTTCTCGTATTGTGACGACATCGACGAACACGGGTGAACGTATGTCAATATCTATCGTCTCTCTATATACTTATAGCTCTGTGGCCATAACCAAACCATCACATTTGAGTCCTGCATCATCGATCGATAGATTGATCATATTGATAGCACAGTCGAACACTCATCAACTGCAGAAACTATCCTGTCATCATCTACTAGAGTCACGAGTTGAAAATCACTTGGCGCTGCAGACATCGTCTGTCCGGCAATACTCTGTCCCGGTGTGAGGCTCCTCTTTCGAGCGTGGAAATCATGAGGAGACAAACAGCTTCGTCTCCGAGTCCCGTTGCCAACGCCACCTAACAGAGAATTTTCGTCAGGATAAATAGGGAGGCTGAAACTGTTGCCGTCAGGACGAAAAGTGGAGCAGCAAAGGATGCGACGGAAGGCGTTGCGGAACTCCGTGTTGAACACGGAATAAATGATCGGATTGAGACAGGAGTTGAAGTAGCCGAGCCATGTCACCACTTTGAATATCGTGTCTGTAAGAGGATTATAGTGATACAGAGAATAATTGAGCCTTATTTCCATTCAACATATTGTATGTAAGTTTACAGTTTTGGTCAGTTATTGAACTATTGCAGTAGTACACACAAAATGTACATTAATTGCGTAAAGTTGTAATTTGATTAATATAATATTGTCTCTGGGTGCGCAACATAAATAAATTTCAAACATATTTCAAAAACAAAATTTCCTGAAATATAAAAAATATATTTAAATATATGTATATATGCAAATGCAGTTTTTTGTTTTGTTGGCGGCACATGCGTCATCCTGGGTAATGCAGTTTTGCGCTAATGCGATAATAACCGTTCTTCATAAATAGATGTTGATTTTTGACCGTTAACTAATTTCATGTATTTTAATACATGTTTACACCAATAAGCTTAAACCGTGAAAGAAACCGTATCTATGCTGTAATAAATAATTAAATGAACATTCTTTTGAGTAGGTCGTTCATTTAGATAGTCCTTGAAATAGTTTACATACAGCTTGTAGTTTATGTAGTATTAACTGACGGTGATACATATTTAGATATACTTATTGTTTCAATAGCAGTTATACATACATAAATATTAATATTGACATCTCCCTATACATACGGGGTATCTCTGTCTCCCAGAGTATATATACACATAACATATATACCAAATATATTACTATGAATAAATTACATTTATGGAACTACTTTATAAAAGTTGATGTAATCAAGTACATATAATTAAATTAAGTAAAACAATTAATAACAAGCCATGTTCAATATTTATCAATATTAAAAGTATTTTATGACTTTACAAGATTGAGAATTTTGAATTATGTGCAACATTCTCACTCATTTCGTAGTATTTATAAAATTAAAATAAAGTAGAGTAATTTATATAACGAAAATATTTCTATTAGGTAACTTATATGGATTTATATATCTTAGAAAATGGTACACAACCATTTAAGAGATACTTTCTTATCACCCTGTTTGAACAATCCGTATATAATAAACGTTTGTATTATCACTTTTTCTAATAAGACGTTTTTTATCAATGCTTGGTTATTAATGTTATTGTTTTAAAATACAATAAATTTAATTTATCAGACAAAGGGGTTTTAAAATGTAAAATAGGAACATTTGATTTAAATAGTGTAATTAATCAAATAAATAACAATTTTAAAAGGTTCTATAATTGAATAAACAGAATGTGTTTATTAGCAACTTATTATTTCAAGTATGAGCCTTCTAATGCATATCAATGATTATATATACTTGAAGTTCTGTGTAACAACTATCAAGTTTACTTGTGAAGTATGCATCATAGAATATTGTAATGACCAGATGATTGTCTCTCTTAAAGAATTGGAAAATCAATATGGCGAAATATAAGAGAAGTCATACACTTAAAAGAAATCATCGATTTATTTATGATTTCCTACTTTCCTTAATCAAGAACTATCAATAATTCCCGGCGTATTGTATACACACTAAGGAACAAATTTAATATGAAAGCCACCAGATTGGATTTTTCTTAATTGTGTTTCCAATTTTAATGTATAGTGCTTCCAGGAAGGTACTCATCTGGTCATTAATTGGTAGCTACATTGTCTGTGGTATGCGTCGACTAAATGCGACTAAACACACTTTGCTGTAGTT
The DNA here is from genome assembly GCA_036023295.1 of Invenusta paracnida. NCBI lineage: Eukaryota > Metazoa > Platyhelminthes > Proseriata > Coelogynoporidae > Invenusta > Invenusta paracnida. The sequence goes on from JAYRBW010049825.1 coordinate 5,714, forward strand.
GAGAATAATTAATAAAACAACAAAAACAAATTGCGTTAATATTTTGCTCCAATCTTGTCGAATCTCTATTCAAGAAACTTGAAATTTTTTTTCACCTTTCATTTTTGAGACAGTTTTATTTCTAAGACAATTTTTAAACTTCTCTTCCTCTATTGCAAATTGTCTACAACTCAAGATGTACACGGAAGCCAAAGTTATTTATTTCAAAGCTCAAATAAACTATTTCATACATGACATAAAGCTTTAATATGAACCATTTTTGTTAGTTTAAGTATAAGTGTAATTTTTCAGTTTTAAGTTTCATCTTCAGACATATACATAAGATTTTCGCTGAAAGCACATTGTAGTATAAGTTCAAAGACACACATTTGATTCTTGAATGACACTGTTATTCAATTGAATAACTCTTTACATTGAATTGTTAGTTTATATTGAATCACAATAATTTACAAATCATAACATATGCCTATAGATACGTATAGGTGTAAAATATAAAGAAGTTAATAAACGTTTAGCCCATTTTCGTAACTTATTTCTTGGAATACTTACTTACGCCTCTAGACTATACAATGTACCTACATAAAAGTTAAGCTCTATTTGCCAGAAAAGTTGTGAATAATTATCGTTTGTAGAATCAAGTAAAAGTGGATTTAAAGTTCAAATCAAATATGAACAGCCAATTACGTATTATATAGATGAAGCTAAGTTATATACAACAAGGACTTTACAATTGCATATAAACACATTTTATTTATCTTTTAGAAAATATTAGAATATGGTAGTGTGGATATAAATAAATAACAACATAGATGAAGTACTGGGTAAAGAAACTGTATAGTGCAGACGCTGGATTGCACGATTTGTATATGCCAAATATTCTACTAAAGATAGGTCAGCTTGTCAAGGTCATCACTCTATGGCACTCAATCAATGCACAGATTATAGTTATTATTAATATTAAGGTCTATGCTCTATGAATATAAATATATTGAAATTCAAGAGTTTTGATTAATGACAGAGATTCTTAACTAGTCATGAAATAGTCAAAGAAGTTGGAAATAGTCACCCCATACAAGAACAGATGATATATAGATATAAGATGTAAATAAGCTTGGTAAAAATAATTTGTCAATATAAGTACATTATTGTGTATACTTGTATTTCAAAGATTGTTTTATGCATATGATTTTCTAACGGACGGAATTTTCTTTCCAGTTTATATTTAGGTGTATAGTTGGGTAATTCATTAAATCATACGGACAACAAGGATAACACTGGTACACACCCCAGATTGTCCTACAGTGTAATACTGTGTAATATTGTAATACTATGAAATCTTACAAATTGATATTGATAGTTTTTTAAATAAATTTAAAATATACTAAATATGGAATATTACTCATATTCGACGTAATAAATTGATTTAAAATAATTGATTAATATATGTTCAAATGCCTATTTCCACATTCATTTAAACACCACAGGAACCGACTATATCCCATAATGAAACAAAATTCTAGATTAAATTAATTATGTAAAACGTAGCCATTTACATGCATTCCAAATTGAAACTTTTACGCTCTCACTAAGTCTTTTTATATCAAACAAGTTAAACATCAAATCATTAGGTACTTGATAACCCCCCGGAAATAGGCTGAAAACCAATGAATAAACTTTTATTTCTTCGGATGAATACATTAACACCGTTCGCGTGTTTATAGACATCATATTTTGATATCTTTCCCACTTCATATTCGTACAATATATTATAGCCCATCTGACATCTATCGTCAGTTCCAAGAGTGAGACAATTACTGGCGTATATTTTACACTTTCGCTTAAATCTAATGGGAGTATCAATAAATAATAAGTTGTTTTTAGCTAGGTTCCTAAAGTTATATCAGTTAAGCAGATTATATATTTATGAACAAATCTTTTCCGCCATAAATTGAACTTAAGTATTCGTGTTTTATCTACAATAAAATAGGAAAAAATTATTCATGATTGTTTCACGAGTGCTGTTGTTTCAGTGCACTTGTATTTTTTTGTTTCTTTTTTAGTTCAAAAACATATTTATCATTAAATTGTATAATTAAAATTATACTGCAAACTTAATAGGATTTGATATGATATTTTTTTTAACACAAACATTTGGATAAATACGTCTACTTAAATTCATCAGTTCTAAAACTCAAACCTCAATAAACTCAAAATAATGATTAATTTTTAATATGGATTAATTTTGAAAACTAATGAAGAATAATATAACCTTTTTATATTTTTTTCATTAATAAAATAAGACGTATCAAAGAGTTGCAAAATTCTTTACTCTCAAGTGCGTTAATTAAACAAATATATATATTTTTAAGAAAAATATTTTACATTTTTACTATACACTATTTTCTTTTTAGTGATATTGTATTTATTATATGTAATATATGTAAAGATTTCACTACGGTTTTTTAATGTTTCTTTTATTGAAACATAAAATAATGAGAGGCAGTATATAAATAAAAATCTTTATAAAAAGTGTATAAAATACCAAATAAAAGGACAATATAGTATAATAATTTGCAGAAAATGTTTAAAATTACAAGTTAGTAAAATATTGAAAATTATTATTCTGCAATACAAAAATGTAAGAGCTTACTCCATATTTTCACGTACCTATATGACAAGTTAATTATGCAAGTAAGCCGATTTAAACATCGAAAGATGATAATATTTAATATTAAATTTTCAATTTTGGTATTGATATGATATAGGTATATATACTACTATTTTTTTAATATTAAAATTCAAAAATACTCTTATAACCTTGACACTACAGTAATGCTTGGGTTAAATTATATACATATCTAATAATGTCATTATTTTGAGCACTCCATTAAAGATATCGTCATGAAATTTGACACTAGAGCTTAAAAACTCTTCGATAGGTTTTTTTATCTATCATTTCTCTTTACCTCTATGTATACCTCATTTTGATTAATCACATCAAAAAACTTCGTTATAGGATCATAATAATTGATTTTTGAAGTTCGTGATTATTCATTAATTAAATAATTTTAATATTGATACTCATGATAGCGCAATATCGATAATACTACAAGAATAGACTTGATTAGACCGATATAATATTTGATATTTAAATAATATACGACAATATAGACATAATCAATATATACAATAATAATCGATATAATCGATCCATTTTACAATTAAATTGTTTAAACGTACTTTTTTATATGATAACATATATTTTTTATTATCAATCAACAAAATATATTACCTGAATGACAAACATTTTAATTATATCGTAAAAATAATAACTCGGATATAGATGTACATAATGTGTTTCATTAAAGTCCATATTATTTAACATTCTACAAATGAAATCAATTAAACAAATAAGTTAAACTTATTTCACTTGTTCAATTTAAGTATTGCAACACCATCGTCATAATTTACTTTTTATTCATACATAAGAAGACACTAACTTTTACTAGTAATATAGTATTACAAATTAATAATAGTATACAGTAGTCTAGTTCCACACAGACAACAGCATCTAACTCTTAAGATGGATGACCATATTAATGAGAATATCAATACTTTCGACACATTTACCTCGAATTCGGAAAGACCCATAACTTTACAAATGTCTCTCAATGCGTATCTGATCAGCTTTGTTTGCAGTAAACAAATACCATTCCAAAGTCTCAATAGCAATCTTCTGAACTCAAAATCAAATTTTAACTGAAAAGTTTGATACATATCGTTTACTGTTATATGTACACCTGCAGTTGTTTAACTGGTTTAGCATTGTAAATAAAACCTACATTGTCTATCAATATCATATCAATAGTAAAATTGTACGTTTCAAGTTTTGAAAAGATATCAGCGAGTCCCACATAATCACGCCATATTTATGGGGTGTCTTAAGAAAGAAAAATTCTTACTAAAAAACAAGTATGCAACATAGTTCGGCCGATGCTTTCAACGCACTGATTGAAAAGTGTCTAACTTTGCATGTCACGCTCTGTAAACAAAACAATTCAATATTGAGAAGTTATAATTATTAATGAAGAATCAATTTACAAAATACAAATTAAACCTGTTTGCTGCCTCTGGGAAATTATTTAAAGTGTCCATGATTTCAAACAATGAGCAATTTACACCTGTTTCGTGTTTATTTTAATTAGATCAAGGTTTATTAGGTTTAGGTTTAATTTTATTTATTTAAAGCTCGTAAACAAATTATAATTAAAGTTTAGCCGTATCGTAATGAAAAAAATGATATTTTTCATCATTATTCTACATACATGTATGAAAATATTATTTAAATAATATAAAATACACTTTCTTTCTTTATGCGTGACGTTGTAATAAATATAATCTGTAAATATAATTTGTAATATGGTGGTTTTGAATGTATATTTTATGACATAGAACACACAATCTTTGTAAATATCATTTTAATAATAATAATGAATTACTCAACAACGTTTATATAGCTTTATGAATAAGAAAAATAATACGTAATGTGTTGAACTAATTATATAAATAATAATCAATAATATGAAAAAAAACTTAAAATGTGTTAAATAATGAATACATCTTAGTCGTATCAAGAAAATTAGATATTAATCTTGTATTAAAAATATTAATAAATTATTACACAAATAAATTATAATATAACTAAATAACTAAATAATAAATATATTTAGTTATGTTAATTAACTATAATTATTTTTAATTTGTTATTAACTACAAATTGAACTCTTAAACAAATACTGAGCTTAACATTTGATTTTAAACATAGATTGAAGATTTAAAATATTTAAATAGTAAACAATTCTATAAACAGTTAAACGGTAAGTCAAGAAAATTTTGAAATTATTCTACATTTAACAAATGAATTGCAAGCTGTTTTTATCAATGAAAAATTCAAATCTATTTTGCAAATCTCTAGCAAATCTCTAGTAAACTTATCATCACTAATATGTAGGAATAAAACCCACTTTATGAGGGCTTAATTGACAATAATCTAAGGGCACGTCAGCGCCCGAGGATTTTGTCAATTAAACCCGATGAAAGTGCTTTTATTATTATTATAATCCAGAGTATATAGCAGGGCTTTAATGCTGTTCAATGCATTAAAGCCCACTATGAATATAGCGGACAGCAAATGAACAGCAAATATGAATGTATAAAATTATAATCATATCTCTATAAGCCCCTCTGATATTTTAATCCATATGTTAATCAATGTAAATTTTGAAATGAAGATTCTTTCATTATAAAAGTTGCCGTAATCGTGAAGTGTTGAATCTTTGTAAAATAATTGGCAATGAAATTTCTGGTGCTAGTTCTAAAGAATTATCTTTTTTGGATTTATTGACTAGCGAAGATATCAATATGGGGTTCAACCAGCATACTGGCCTACCGCAAGATGCGTTTGAAGATGTAGACGACTTTCCTGATTTGGACGAAGTGACTCTTAGTGAAATTAACGAATTGGA
>JAYRBW010049836.1:0-11238 GCA_036023295.1 Invenusta paracnida
GGCGAAATATTAGAGTACAAATATAATTTTAGTAGCAAAAGGCTTTGGTTTGTTTTTGATTTTTGATTTAATTATAATGATGCTACTCGGGGTCAACTATCATAACTAGGTATATTATTTATAAATGGAACCAATACATTAAAATTCTCAGATGCTTTCTGAATAACTTTACATTTAATATGATAATAAAAATAACGAGCTGATACAATTTTGTCTATTATTTAAAAGTTTTAATTTTTCTATTATAATTTTTTTTTATGTCTTGCTTATATACATAATGAAAGTAGATACGTGTCTATTACGACAAATCTTTTCAATCAGTATCTTTAGCCTTGCATATTTGATTAATAGTAGGAGTATGTAGAATTTATTATTCAATTTCTCAAGTTTCAATTATAAATTTTAAACAATATAGTTAGGATTACAACTGCGCATATCAACACAATAAACAGTTTCAGTTATCACCTCATGCAGCTTGCAAAGAGCCATGTAAACGACAATTCTTGAACAATGAATAAACCGAGACTTGATTCCATGAGAATATAGATAGTAGATTACTTTGGGAAAATATATTTAATTTCTTATGTATAAATGCAAGTTAAGAATGGATACAATTGACAGCTTTGTTGCGTCATGGATAGTATTGCAACTTCCACAAATTGTGCATTCCGAATGAAGAATAATTAACTTGAATAATTCCAGAATTGATACAGCCGACGGAAGGAATAAGAAATAACTGTACTCAGCATCTTCAGAAAAATTGTTATAAACCATTGTTTCAAAAAAGCAATCAAACACGATTATCGAGACAGTTTGAGCATTATATGAAAACAATTCTATAAAGACAAGATTTTATGTGATGACATGAAGACCCAGCTACTGTCCGCTATACTAATATATATCTTCAGTAGAAGAAATATGTCTCTTTTTATGGAAAATAATATTTCCCCATTAAAAGTGAAATGGTATTAGAAAGGTCCCGTAACATTCAATTTTCAAATGCCACACCCTAAAACCGCCTATATGTGTCTATTACTAAGCCTACATAAATATTATTTTTAAATTATATAGCAGAAAGTATACACCTATTGCGAAAGGTTTCCCCAAAGGATCAGTTTGCCATGTTACACTTATAAAGCCACGCCTTCTTAATGTCACCATTAATCCGACTGTTTCCCTGTATCTTTTCCCAACTCAGAAGGGGCTGGGTGAGTTAGCTGTGGAAACATTTAGAGAGTGAAACATTTCGAGTTTGACATATGCTCGATCGAAGGGCTTAATTCTTCGAACTTCCAGATGTGATGTCATTTACGATTTGTTCAAAATCACAATTTGTAACGTGCTTAATCGAACGAAAATGTCAGTAAAATGTCGCTTAAGACGCGTAAAATTTAAATTGACATTTTCTAATAGGTAATGATTTGTATATCCAAAGAAACGCTCTTAAAAAGTTAGTGTAAAAAATTCAATAAAGATACTTATTGAATTTCCACATAATTGTTTTTACAGAAATAGTTTGTATATTCATATATAATATTCTATTAGTTTTCAATGATTTCAGTCCTTTGTATCAGTTTTAATTTTAAAAGATTGTCATAAGTTGCAGATTATTCATATTTGATCGTACTGAATAATATAGACGCTCTCTGTTTTTTTCTCTTGAAGAACTCGGTCTGATCGGAGAAACGTGCAAAGTAAAAATTGATAAAAAGTTTATCAATTTATAATGTTCTGCAATTCAACATCTTCATAAACACAATTATTTCGGAAATAGTTATGTCTTCATATTATTACTGTTTTTTGTGCTTAGTGGCACTTATTTCAACATAGCCATAATCTCTATTAATATATTTTTCATAAAATGGTATTACATTTATTTGTTAACTGGTCTTCGTATATGTATACCCACTATCTCGGACTTGCTAATTTTGTATTACTATTAAATATGATGTATAATACTTTTTAATAGATTATAATAAGGTTACAATCATGAGCTACGAATACGCCACATTACAGATATTGTCTATGTCAATAAGTTTCTCGTATAAATCAATTTTTCACATAGTCATCATGCTACCACCTTTCTTTCCATTAAAAATCTGTTTATTCTGTATCTATCTGATACAATGCATATTATTATGAAGTAAATATTTTATTTAAAATGTGAAATAATCAACGTTATTAAAAGGTGCTACAGTTTGCATTAGAAAAATAATAAATATTTATTTACGCATATACTCATAATAACACATTTCAAATTTTACTAATAAGTGTTTTCTTATGCCTAAGTTCTCAAACAAATATTTTGTGTAAAGATAAATAATTTCAATTTTAAGTAGATATTAAAACATTTTCACCGTGGAAAGGTATTATGGTTTTTTTCTGTACATAATACATACAGATATTATCTACCAATTCACTTCACTCTTAACCTGAAAAAGATTATTGCATGTATATCACGAATAATTCGTGATGTCTTAGTATACTTTATGCAGCATATAACAAAACAAAAGATGAAACGAAAGGTATAATTTCTTTAAACCTTGCTTCTGATTAGAATGGGAATGAAAGCGCCCTTTTCTCTTTGTAGTCAGGATTGTCCAGCGTATTGCACGTATGGCCTACCTACTGTTGACAAATCTGGACCTGCCTCTATATCACAGCGGGAAGAGATATTCGTGAGGCTGGTGCAGTCACAAAGCTCCTTTGAGGAGAGACTCGAGTGATACGTTGGTCAGTGTTAGATTATATGGAGCCCCAAATCAGATCAAAGCAGAAGGTGGGGGGTGCGGAGTATAGGATTGCCGAGTGGCATACATTTTGACACGAATGTCGCATTTGACTCTGACGGTGTTTTGTAGCCAACATGAAGAATTTGGTGAGTGCTATATAAACCTTTGTGGATATCACCAAAATAAGATAAAGTAAGTGGTTTTCGATAAATTAATCTTATTTTCCGCAAAATATGCATAATATTTTTAAAATTTATTTGAATATTATTTTAAATAGATAAATAATGTGAAAATGTTATGACTAAAAAGCTATAAATTTATCAATAATGAGTATTCGTTCTTTTTTCGGCAATTTTTAAATGCATATTTCAAAATACAGCTAATAATGGTAAAGTTAACCTATTGAATAACATTTTCTTTAAAAATTAAAATATAAATTTTAGTGAAAACGCTTAAATTTGAAATGAGTCAACGTAAAATATTCTGAATTTTAATACAAATTTAGGTACCTATTATGCTATTCGATTAAAGATAAATAAATATGTAAATAAATAAAGGACATGGAAATTTGTTGGAAACATAAACCAGAACAGTTTAAAACATAAAATATTGAATTTTCAAATAATATAAAACATTACTATAATAAAATAGATAGAAGACGTAAAATGTTTAATTTCACTGGAATATATATTTCAGCTTCTATAGCGAAGCTATTTTCAACCAAAACAATGAAAATGGTTCGTTCGGTGATTTTGGTTGAAAATGGCTTCGGTTAGAAGCTGAAATATATTACAGTTGTATTAAACATTTTACGTCTTTTGTCTATTTTATACTAATAATATCGAGACGGCAATGAATATTTCTAATATAAAACATGTTTTTCTATTAAATATTTTTATATATAAAATATTTCGCAAAGATAATTTTATAATGTTAACTCGAGTATGAATAAATATCACCATATATTTCAAAAAGTGACTTCGAAACATATCTATATTCCTGTCAGCTAATTAATATGATTACTTGGTGTTTCCATTTAGTTCTGTTTCAATATCTCCTTGCTATTTAGTACACATTCAACTTAAAACATTTCAGCCGTACTTGTGTGGATTTTTGCAATATTAAAGGCCTCAATTGCAGTTAATAAACTTCACTATTTTACAACCTTCCTATTTTATTTGATTAAACCATATCTATAGACTAATAATTAATAAGTCTTGTCACTCATAAAAGTGGCATATTACACAAGTACATTGTTTTGTTATAGAACACTAATTTTTAACGGAGATAACCTTTTGTTGCCCGACAGTTTGCCTTGATTAATTAAAATAAAATAAATACCTAACTGTCTGGAAATGATTCTTCAAATAGACAAAATACACAAAAATTACTATTTTATTCTACTGATAATAAGGTGTTGGGAAAAAATAATATGTTATTAAGTAAATTAAATTGTTATAAATAAATGCATTACACCACTTAATTTTTGGTCAACTTTTAATTCAAATTCCAAGATATTTTTACTTTTGTGAAACGTTACAAAAACGAATAAACTATTTTTGTATTATAATGTTCAAACATATGTTGTAATTATTATAATACCTTATTATAACACATTATAATATTATTTCTATTTTTTATAGATTAGCATAATCTAAAAAATAACATTGTGAAAACCGATGCAAATATACAAAATTCAAAAATGGTTATAATTTTATTAAACATAAATTTATAATACACGGTTTGAGATTTTAAAATTGATGTAAAACCCATGCAATAACTCGTCATGTAAAACAGTATTTAATAAAGAACATGGATGTGACTATGTGGCAATAGAATTTACAATAATTAATACCTCCATAAATGAAGATGTCGTATCAATATAAGTTGCGTAACAGTTAAGTTGCATATTCTGCATGTGATACTGTTGTCTCTTAAGTTGTAATTGCATATCAGGAACAGGAAAATCATAAAATAACGCATTTCTAACATCGTATAATAAAATAGGTACCTACATGTAAATTATTGAGGACAATATTGTTTCAAAATTAACTAAATAAATATTATTTGTTAATAAGTACTAAATGTGTACAGTAGCTTATAGGTACATGTGTAGCTTAAGGTGCATGTGAATGTAAACAAGATATGATATTCTGATAATTTCAATTGACGTTATTTAAAAATAATAGTTTAATATTAAAACATCAAATTGTTAAAAAATACCAAACAGAAATTGTACAATATACACATGCAGATATAACATATTTTGCAATTACAAATATTTTAATAAAAATATTTTCATTCACATGTGTAGCCAGTTGCAGTTTGAAATACATTATCAAATAGAATACTTCATACATAGAATATACAAAACAGGACAACTCTTGATGACTTTCAAAACAATGTTGGAGTTAGTGGAGGAAAGATAGGCTTAATATCAACATATGTTAGTTGCATCAAATAGGAAAATAACAAAAAGTGAAAAGTGAAAAGTATGAAAGATTAATATGAAGAATAAATGTGGCACATAAATTATAATTTAAAGCAGTATAGTTCAAGTAATTAATATTATGATAAGGGTCTTACAATTCAAAGGTATATATTGCTTTTTTAATTATTTGCCTTAGAATAAAGTAAAAAAAAATATCAATAAGGCTTAATACATCGTCAACATTTTTGGGCCAAGACAATATGATCACCATGTAAGCGGTGATATACGTGAAATATATTATATAATGGAAACGTAATAAACATAACCAAACTATCAATGCAGGCTTTGATTCCATTTTGTATATAAGTTCAATTTCAAACGTACTCTCTAAATAGGCTTTATGATCTATATGCCAGATATACTTATAGTATAAAGCTGGCAGGCAATGTAACATGGCATTCACGGAGAGTTCATGTACTGGAAGACCTTAATCTTGCCGAGCGCCTCGGAGACCACAACACGACCCCTACTAGCGTCCACTGCCACGGCCATGGGGTGCCAGAGACCATCGGACTTGTTGGCGAGGTAGCGGATGAAACGGCCATCTGGAGCGGCCACATGGATCCGGTGATTCGAGTTATCCGCCACCATGACATAGCCGTGTTTGTCGATGCAGACACCGTAAGGTTGCAGGAGCTGACAGTAGGTATAAGTAGACTCAAAGATTAAAGCTCATCCATTTATGGACTTTTGAGTACATTCATGGCGTTCTTCTTGTTTTTACCTTTCCTATCAAACTTATACCTTGTATGTGTCAAGTTTTATAATTATAGTTTGAGACAGTTCAGACAGAAGTTCCTAATTTTTTTTATAAAGCATATATTTATATTTTAACATCCTATTGTAAATATATTATTATTATTATTATTATTATTATTATTATGTATTTTTAACGCGCTGCATGTCCAAAGACTTCAAAAGCGCACAAGCAAACTTTTTTTCTTTTTTTTTTAATCGTACAAAACACAATACAACAGAATATAGACACAGACATTCATACAATACAACAGAATATAGACACAGACGTTCATACAATAGACGTTCTAAAAAACATTAAGATATATAATCACAATTTTAAATTATATAATATATGCACATAAAATCTGATTATTTATAGAAAGAGAAATTGGTTAGTGTTAGTTAATAATTGTCTATTTTAAAAAATACTGAGTTTTAAAGATTTTTAGATGCCTCATGGCTAGGTATTGATCGCAAACTTAATTACAATGCATTCCAAAGTTTTGGTGCCGCCACAGAGAAGGCTCTGGGACCAATGTCTTGATGATTGGGACTATTAATGTAGGCTGACTAGCAAATCTAGTTGTTCTTCCTGTATCACGTAGATTAACAAATGCCTGGCGATATTGTGGTGTTTTACCATAGATTGATGAGTCAAAAGTAGTAAAGTTGATTCTATCTCTGATCGGTAACTAGTGAAGTAGTCGTAATAATGGTAGAGAAGATGCACGGTATGGTGAGTTCGGGACTAAACGAGCTGTACAGTTCTGTATGTGCTGCAGCCTCTGAATATAGTTATCAGGAAGGTTAAGATAAAGTGAATTGCAATTGTCGATCCGTGACGTTATGAATGCATGAAGGTGTTTTTATAGAATTATTAGGTAAATACTTACAAAGACTTCGAATATGTTTTAAACAAAAATAGCAGCATTTACAAACAATAAGATCAAAAGTTCAAATCTTCATCAAACAAAACACCTAGATTCGTAGGTACCTCAGTTCTTGAGATGATTTCAACACGATTTAATTTCATCGTAAGAGGAAGATCATTTATTTTCTTTCGTGAAAAAACAACAAGATTAGATTTGGATGCATCCAACTACATAGTTTGTTTGCTATCATCCACTGGTAAACCTTTCCAAGACATTCCTCCATGCGTATAGTATAGCAGAGTCTTTGTATAGGATGAATCAAAAGAAATCCACAGTTGTGTATCATCTGCGTACAAATGATATTGTAGGTACTCCAGAAGAAGATATCATCTCACCAAGAGGTGTAGTATATGCTGTGAAAAGTAACAGGCCCAAAACACTGCCCTGGGGCACACCATAACGAAGAGAATGTACTTTAGATTTACAATTGTACATGTGCACGCTACATGTTCTGAGTTGGAGATAGTTCATAATCCATGACAAAGCTTTACCCTGAATATATTGTAGGATAGCATGATCAATTGTTTCAAATGCAGCGGAAAGATCCAATAATACAAGTGGAACTGTGTGATTTTCATCCATATTTCTAATTATATTATCTGAAACATGAACAAGTGCTGATTCAACACTGTGCAACGGTCTATATGCTTATATTGATAATCACAATAAAACTTGTACTGGGACTTTGCGTAAAAAAATCCAGTTTTTTACGCAAATTTGTTTACGCTAATTTTACGCTAATTAGCCTTATTAATATATTGTAACATATCTAAATCGTTAAACAAATCAAAAAGTGATTGACAATAATTGTCATAAAGCGAATTATAAAAAAATGAAGAAATTTGCACAGAACATTTGAATATATTATACTGAATCTACAGAACTTAAATCAACTGTCCGATAAGACTGACATCTCCTAAATTTACGGCAACTTAAGATACCTATCTTAATTCTTTTATATATATATAATTAATCTTATAAAAGCAAATGGGAATAGACGATAATGATATTTTAATATCGTAGTCTAAGACCATAGAATATATTGTTTAAGTTAACTGCTAAAATACAATGTTAAACGATGTTCAAGTCAAACTTTACAAGTGCATATACATTGTTATAAATATTTGCCGTTAATTTTGCTAGATTTCCTTCATATTCGTACTGGGGATTAATTGAGTACGATTCTATTCTATATTCTAGATCAACCTATATGATATTTATACCTATATATACACCGTGTTCTACAAGTTTTATAACCTAACTAAAAAAATCATTAATAACATCAAGACTATACATTTTAAATGAAATTTAAACAAAAATGCATATTAGTGATCGATTTTTAACCAGACAGGCCAACCTTCCATCTTTAAATGTTGATGCAGAAGTAAATACCAAGAACATTGTCACAGTGAGCATACAGACTATAGGGCACTATGTGTGCCAAATATCTCAAGTGGGTCACAAATAGTCTCAAGGTGCACCGCTTTTGTTGTCAATAAGATTACTCTTATTATCCAATATAACTAAAGAATGAAATCGGTTTGATGCAGCTATAATCTGAATGATATAATATCATAAAGAATGTGCCACTTAGATGTTTGTGTGATGGTAACGTAACAACTAAATTTCAATTATTCCAAAATGTAGTCATTTAAAAAAAACTTTATGTAGGTGTACATATATTTAATAATAACTATTATTCTTGCTAGCGCTGTTTTCACCTGTTCTTGCCCAGAACCATAGTAACCAGTTTGTGTGATAACCGCTCCCTCAGGGTCGAATATCTTGAGACTTGGTTCAGCCCAGTCGGTTACCATGATACAGTCATCAGGTGACACTGCTACATAGTAAGGGTCCGTGAACAGGTCTCCAATCTCCCCAAAGCCGCTGGGTAAGGAACCCCGGATGACAGACACAGGACGCCCAGTCGAGCTGCTTGGATCATGGACAGTAACCTGGCGTAGTCGGCAGTCGGCTACAACAAAGTGTCCGCGGGAGGTGATGGCGATTCCGCGTGGATGCTTGAAGCCACCATCGAAGGCACGGACAAAGTTCCCCCGGAGATCATACATCTTCACCTGCAGCCGATAGTAATTAAGACATATTTAGGGTGTCAAGATGTCTTACTTTTATTTAGAACTTTTTGTTATATAATGCGCTTCAAGAATATTTGTTTAAAATTTTACTCTAAAGTATAATAAAGTGATAAATACTATAATATATATATATATACTGTAATATAAACTCTAAGTATATTGAAATTCTATATATAATAAAAATATATTTCATAGTATTATCTAAATGAAAGAATTTTAAGAATTATGGGTAATAGTTTCGTAATATTTTGAACAAACACACTTGAAAACCACTCATTTAATTACTTTTAGAAATTGTGTGTTTCAAATATATCTATAATTTATTACAAAAAAATTCAAAACATAGAGAACAACGAAGAGTTATAACGATAAAATATATAATCTTTAATTTTATTTATAAGATTATAGGGACCAAACGTTAGTAGTGCTATACATGCACTGTATTCAAAGAGTACAAAAAATCTAATTGGGTTAACATAACAGAAATGAAATAAGAGAATTAGATGTTATAACAGCACACAACAAAAACTAAAGTTTTTTATATTATTACTTATGTCATTTAGTAAAAATTATGCGATTAATAAATGATGTGCAATCTGCAATTTATATAACATTGCAGTTTTATGATTTAGTAGACAGAACAGTAACAACACGAAGAGAGATTTTTACAGATGTCTTATAAACATAAAACTTACATCATTTGTTATATGCGTGAAAGTCTAAAAGGAAAAATTTAATGTAAATATTTTTTCAATATGATTATTTGGTATATACATTGAATATCAACTTATACTATTAACATAAAGAAAACCTGATACAAATATGTTTTATTTAATTTTAATAATGATGATTCTTTAATTATTTGTCGGAATAATTAAATTGTTATCGATTTGTAAAATTTAGATTGAAACATGCTTTCTACATATTTCAACTTATTTATTCGGAACTTTTAATAAAAACTATATGTTCTAATTTACTACTGACAAAAATTTGAGTAGAAATCGCAGTTTGTTTTGCTAAATTGTTAAAAATTATATTTTAATTTTATTTAAACTTATAATTGTAAAACTTAATTAGATCTATTATAGTTTATAATATATATTTTTATATAGCTATCAAAAACAGTACAATGATTAAACGGTGAACGTTACAATATTATATTCATAACATTTAAGATATAATTTGCGAATATTTGAAAGAGTTTCTTGTTATTTAGGTAATTTATATTTGTGACAAAACAATTAAACCGAATGATGCATGTGAGCCGTAGGCCCATTATACAAAAACAAATAAAATTTTGATTACAAGTTAATGGTGATGGATAGGGGAAGATCAAGTTACCTGCTCAAATTGATAATCCGTAACGAAGACAGACCCCGATGGGGAAATAGCTAGATCGAAAGGACTCGACAGCATTCCGTCGCCAGACTCACTCCCGCCAAATTCAAATTTGTAGTTTCCATTCGCATTGAAAACCTGTGGTTTTGTGTTTCGACATAATATGACATAAATATGCTTAAATAGAGGCGCTTTAAAGATGTGTAGAAAACATAATATTGTTTATTGTTATATTTCAAAAAAAGGATAGAGACAATGAATTTAACTACCAAATTTTTAGTAGTCTATGAAAACTAAATTTTTATTTTTTAAGCATTCGGCTACGTTTTGGCCACCCTATATATATATACCTATATATTAATATACATAAAATAATTTTTTTTAAAGTATATATTCTATATTAATTCTATTCAACATTTTTTTCTTATTGTTTGTATAAAATTTTTTGAAACATTCACTCTGTAGTATTATTGTAATATACATATACATATATATATATAGATATAGATATAGATATCGTAAAAATACATTTAGATAAGCTCAACATATTTTAGTATTATTAATTATTGCAAACAATCAAAATTACACACTGAATTTCAATTATTTAATTATTCATTATATCTTTCTAATATATATATATATTTCTAAGCAAACTCTTATTCAAATATCGATGCTTCCGCCTAAAAAAAATTAAAAGTCGATCGTACTAAATTTTTGTCAACATTTTCATACAAGTTTTAGGATTTGTAAAAGCTTATGTTCAACTGTATATTCCTTAATATTTAACTTCCGAAATATTTAGCGGATTTCAATCATGTGTAAAAAAAGTTTAGCTTAATTGTTTGTTTGTTTGTTTGTTTGTTTGTTTGTTTGTTTGTTTGTTTGTTTGTTTGTTTGTTTGTTTGTTTGTT
>JAYRBW010049847.1:0-11238 GCA_036023295.1 Invenusta paracnida
TCCTCGACTCGCCCACCTGCCTTTTCTGCCTCCAGTCCCCGGAGGATCTTTCCCATCTTTTTCTCTTTTGCCCTTCTCATTCTGTCCTCCGTCTTTCTCTTTTCGGTGACACTCGCTGTTCTCGCAGACGGAGAACGTGTGTTGTCTTTTCTCAGGGGGGTCGGGGTGCTGACGCGCCCCCCAGACCGGGAATAAGACAGACAGACAGACGAAGACGCTGAATTTGATGTCACGTGGACGACTCATTATACCAACAGAATTAATTTCTTTGTGGGTACAATTGTGCTTGGTGTTTGTTAATTCAATAACATTGTGGTGTCATAAACAAATTACAAATTTAATTGAAGACATCGCATATTTCTAGGACATCACCCCATTACCACCAACTTCAGCTTGCCGGCGGCTATCAGACGTCCTCCTCTCCGGGTTTCAAAAACGAGATTTCAATTTCTCAGAATGCCAATCAAGGAAGGGAACTTCTTCTATCAAGATATTTCGTATTTTTGGCGCTTTATAAAGTAAGTAAGTCATTGTAACTATAATCTGTAGTAATAACGAAATTGATTTTTCTATTAATTATGTCAGTAATTTGTTTAATTTTGAAAGTAATATCTCCGTAATTAGTTATTTTAGCAATAAATGATAAAATATAGTAGTAAATACGAATTATTTAGTAATAAATTCGTAACTATTTATTGCATAGCAAAGTGACTGAAAAATTGGTGGAGATATACGTATACCTACTATTAGTGAATACTATTAAATTTATCGACATAATTAATCAGATAAATACTACTATAAGTGAATTTAACCAATTTAGGATGAGTATAGAAATTATTTCAAATATAGTATAGATAAACTGTTTATAAACTGGCATAAAATAAACAAACTATTGAATATTTTAACATTGATTGAATGGCCTTCGCTAGCGAAGTCCTATTTTAAGCTGGGCCAGTCCTTGAGTAGAGAAGTCCTTGGTCAAATCTTAAAATGCACGTATTTACAAAACATTTGTAGAAAAAATTAATCTATTTTTGTTTATAACTCTATTAAAGGTAGGGTTTTTCTGTTTACAAATTGAAAATAATAATCTGAAAATTCATTTTTGATGTAAAAATTGTATCAGCAAATCTATCAAATTTAAGTTGAAAACCGGTGGCATTGTATTTTTAGATTAGCTAACACTTCACTAGTGGAATTTCCAAAATGGTGTGTGGTTATACCTCTTCATCGGAGGCCTCTGGGCGTCCATATCGGATGTTCTCACGCACAGAGGAGTGGAAGAGTTGGGGCTCTTGACTGATGAGTCCCAAGAACCGTCTACGAAGCCAGGTGACGTCATAGGCGGTGATGGGACGGCCTGCTATGTGGATGGAGCCTGAGGTTGGGTCGTAGAAGCGTTCCAGGAGGGCCACGATGGTTGACTTGCCTGGATTATCGTTGCAGGGAGGTTGGGGAGAATCAGTAGATCATATTATAGACTATTGACTAGTTGCTGCTTCGCAAATGTGCATTTCAATACCTGCAACTAATTGCTAAAAAATGTCGGACTCTATAAATGGCGATTTATTAATTTAATGATTAACCTAGATTCTGTTCATTGCTTAATGGTCCCATATTTAACTTACATACACTTTTGTTCGCTGCATAAAAGCGGATTAATAACTACTATAAGGGACATTTGTTTAAATCGATGGTAACAACAGGTATTTTTCACTCGAAGTAAAAAGGCTTCCTTTGACAAATAAGAAAGATCTCTTAAAACATGCGATATCTCGGTTATTAAGGTAGTTATTGAAACACGGCTTTTGCTACCAAAATCTTCACAAAAATTATCTTGGTTATAATAGAAAACAAGTCTTGAGTAAGTCTGCTTTTAATAAGTTATGCAGTACCATTAAGTAGAGGTATTCGAAACATCCGATACGCATGTAAAATTTTAATTAAAAAGGTATTTTATGGGAGCACATGTATTCCCACTTATTGTATAGATATAATAAGCAGGGATGCATGCATATATGTATGCACTTTAAATTGTTTTGTGCCACGAGTATACACTATGGAGATGAAATATGAGCATTCTAGTTATTATTAATCTATTTTTATGTTTAGTTGTTAATTTTATGTCATATCACCGAGAGCAGTTGTCGTTTAAACAATATGTCCAGACGTGAACTTTGCTTTGTAAGTGGGCGAATGCGAATAATTACAGTGTGTTAAAGTAAACCGATGAAAACAAGAAAGATAAACTCGTTGAAGTTGAGACAATTTATAACAAATTTAAAACTTAAAATAGTCAATAATTTGACATGGTACTGTTGCCTATGTATAGGATTAATGATGAGCCTCAATTTTATACTTTCACTGAATATTTCAAAATATTCTTTAATGAAATAGTATGTATGTAAAAGTTGCTTTGATTGCCATTTTATATTATGATTAATTAAAAAAAGAGATTGCTAACAATAAGAGCCAGAATAAGACCACTTGTCACTCACCAGCTCCGGACTTGCCGCAGATGGCGACCACCTTGCCCCGAGGGACCTCTAGGTTGAGCTCGGAGATGACTCTCTTCTCTCGGCGGGCGGGGTAGGCGAAAGAGACCTTGTTGAAGCGGACACTCGTCTCATTGAGACCTGCACGGTGGTCCTGGATGCCGCCTTGACCGCCCGCTATTTTGGGCTCCAGGGCCAGGTACTAAAAGGGAAGAGACAGAACAGACTGGTATTCCAGATCCTCGTATCATAATTTTGGGCAATCCACTGAAACCGCCTTACATTCAGTCATTACTAAATAAATAACCAATCGATATTTGAGCGTATATGTAACTAAACGTACAGGACCTCTCCGTTTTATCTCTTCTCGTAGTTTAGTTTTCATTATATGGAATACGTAACCAAAAATAAAGTATTATCTCTAATCCAAGCCCAGTTTCCTGAGGAATCTTTTAGATCAAAACAGCAAATTTCTCTGGTGATTCTGATAGTAAAAGTCGCTTTCTGAAAACCATCTGGATAATATTGTAATCACTGATATCTTGCGTTTAGAGTGATTAGGAGCAAATTTTACTAAAATGAATGAACTTTTTTTTAGAGTTTTCATGGCAGTAGGGATATTTATGATCAATATTTTTTGCCGATCTAGATAAATAATAAACAATATAACTGTTACATTTAATTTATTATCTTCAAAAACAACAAAAAGAACTAAAGATTTTGCAGCGTATGTCAATATCACTTCATGTGTATTTATATGTTTATTGGGTCTGCAACTAAATATGGACCTATTATATATATATATATAGATATTCTTCAAAGTATTAGACCTATGACGTAAAATTAAAAACACGGCTGAAAGAATCTGCGAAAATTTGACAAGCCAGTGGGTACCATATGTTGTTGAAATATATACCTGACAGATTATGAAATATTGGACAGCCAAATAAACGTTTTGTCACTGATCACTTGACTCGGCCAGTGTACCTTTTTTTACTTCAGGCCAAGCTGGCACTCGAATCCGCCACTTTAGTATCAGCTGTTTATTGATTAAAAATGTATTTAAGGAACAGAAAGTTATTTCAATTAATCTTTTCCTATAAATTAAAATTAAAATTGTTTGTATGTTTGCACATATTTTTTAGAAAGAATCCCAATAAACAGAAAATGACATTGTAATGTATAGAATACACTAAATGAGGCTTAAATTCTTTAGAATAGAAAAAGATTTTCAACGAAACGATGTAAAGTACTTCAAAGACGCGGCCACCAGCTGCGAAACCCTTGACAGCGGATCCAAAAAGCAAAGAGAGCTGTGCTAGAGATCGTTGGATAGTCTGTGTTGCAACCAGAAAGGACATGAGACTACCGGCTGATAGGTCTTCGCGAGACATGAGGA
Source organism: Invenusta paracnida (assembly GCA_036023295.1). Classification (NCBI taxonomy): domain Eukaryota; kingdom Metazoa; phylum Platyhelminthes; order Proseriata; family Coelogynoporidae; genus Invenusta; species Invenusta paracnida. Next base: position 3,895 of record JAYRBW010049847.1, read on the forward strand.
CTCCACCGGTGAAGAGAACTCCCAAGATGAGACCTGAGGACAAGGAGAGAGGAGAGGAGGAGACAGGAGAGGTCAAATATCTATTTAATTAAACTATTATAGAAAGCACTAAAGCTTTTCAAAAATGAAGTAATTTAACATTTGTCATATTCACGAACTATATGAAATGCCATAGTGCTAAAACGTGCATAACGAGTATAAGAAAAGAAAATATGTTCTTAAATAATTTGCTTAGGAAGAAGAATGATAATAATATTGAAAATGAATTAGAAATAAAACGGTTTCCTAATAAGTGAAATGTCCACAAAGCGTGTCAATCCAGTTTCTAATTTATTGGACAGCTTAAAAAAATAGCCAAATTCCAGGGTTTAGTAAATAAACAACTGAAATAGACATATAATACATTTACACATACCCGGATAGCATGCCATGACATGCTTTATCCAGTTATTAGACCTCCCTAGACGAAAGAACACTGGATAATACACCTCGTTAAATTACTATAATTTAGGAAATAATTCTTTCTAAAAATAGTTAACAGTTTGTTAAATCATCAGAATATATCTTGAAATAAAAAATAAGTGAGAAATTGGAAGAGCTAATGGGACTAAATGTATAAAGATATTTATTTATTTATAGAATATCTATAAATTGGTTCAATTTATATTTCAGTTAAAGAAATGGGTATACTATGTGAAATTTTCTACTAAGTATTTTGGAGACTAAATTTATTTATTTTTTCTGATGTGCTAATCTTTGTTTCTGAATTGAGGAAAAATCGTAACATAAGTTAAAAAATAAACTAACGATCGAAATCAAACTTTTGGTAGTAGCTCTAAATTAAATATTACACAAATAATACACAGAATACAACTGAAATTTGGGAATAAAAAGGTATGTATTTATAATTTATGCTATAATACAAAATTATTTATATTTATGATCTTTAAAGTCAAATTTTTCATTAATGTATAATACAGCATAAACACATTTTTAGTACAATTATTGTTATAATTACGCTTTCTACATATCCATAACATAATAACTCATAAAATAAAAGTAACTAAATTAAACAAATATATTATATTCACGCAGTTATCAATAAAAAACGTTTTATTTTCCCATTTTTGAAGTTCATATATAGTGACATATTTTACAGAAGACGCTATAATATGAAACTAATTTTTTCTTAATTTTATGTAACATAGATATACAATTGCAATTTTTATAAATGTAGACAATATATATGACGTGTCAAATACATACAATCTTACCATTTAACGCAAAGTTAGAAAGCCCTTGGAATATACCAATGCCAAGTCCCAATTCTTGATACTGTTTTCGAGACTCATCTATTTCTTTAGCAAACAGTCTAAGAAGAAAAATAATAAAAAGTACAAGTTTACTTCAATAAATATATATATTATAATAATAGCTAATTAGGAAAAATACTTAAATTTCAAATTCGTTTGAAAATGAGAATGAAGACTTACTCGGACTCAGCTTCTTCCATCGAAAAGGCCTTCACAGTCCTGATGTTTGTGAGAGCTTCATCGGCAACTGCAATAGCTTTACTTGACTGGAAAGAGTAAATCCACGCAAAAACCGTAAATAATAACGCGCATATTGTACAAACATAACTCTTATTGATACAGGAACACGATTTTATTAAAAAAAACATACAATACAAAATATAGAAATGTAGCTATTTGTGCTAATGAATGAGAAAACGAAACAATAATGTGACATCGCATTGTTACATGACACAAAATCTAAATGTGTACAATTTATGAAATACTTAAGTAAAACATTATCTTGCGGCTGTCAATCTTCTACTGTTAACAAAGTGAGAAGTATCTAACAAATGTTTTGACTGAGAGGGGCACCTGTGCTTGAGCCCGCTTGCTGAGAGTTCGAAGACTGGAGCCGAGGAGTGTGCCCAGACCCACCATTCCAGGTACAGCGATCATCATAACACCAGTGAGAGTTGGAGAAAGGATGAACAGGGCGCCGACCGATCCGATAATCTGAACAAGCGAAGTTAGAGGCGATTCAAGTCATTGAAACACACAAGTAGAAAACAACTAATTGATTAAAACTGTAAATAATCATTGAAGATTACAAACCTGGGTTATACTTCGAAGTCCTTGAGATATGCACATCTTAAAGGCACTTTTGAAATCTTGTATATCAGTAGTCAGTCTGAAATGAAATTTAAAATATCTGGTAAATGATAATATTGTACACAATTGAAAAAGTTTACTAACCTGTTTAAAAGCTCACCAGTACGGTGCGTGTCATAGAATTCGATGTCCTGAATTATGAGGGTGTCAAAGAGTTGCTTACGCAATCGGGCAGCTACTCGTTCGCCCAATGAGGACAGAAGTGTGATATAGACAAAGGTGAAGACGCTCTGATTGGGTGACATTAAATATGGTGCATAATTAAAATACACGATAATAAAAGTGTATATCTGAATAATTTCTAAAAATTTGCATTTTATGAAAAATATTATATATTTTAATACTACTTGTTAAAAGTTTAGTAATATATGATTAAAACACAAAATATTTAAAAATAACTTTTAATGTTAATGGACATTTTTTATTTAATAAATATAATTACATATATAATAATAAAGTGAGTGAAACCTGGGCAGCATAGACTCCCAGGAGATGAAGTGTTGGCAACTGCATCTCCTTGAAATAATTGGACTCTGAATCACCAGGACTTTTGGAAATGATGTTAACTATTTCGCCAAGGTACAGCGGAATTTGAACATTGAGTATAGCGACCGCGAATGCACTCTAAAAAAAAGTAATTATTATTAACAAGCATAAACAACTCCGGCAAAAAAAGCATTTAATAATAAAGTAAATTATCCTTACTTTATTTAGTTTCTATTCAAGATGGGAAATTATAATCACATAAATCGATATTACATAAGCATTGTGTACAAAATAATAATAAGATAACTTAATATTTCAGCTGTCCTTAATCAAAAATACTAATTCTAGTACATAATCTAAATAATATTAATTATTAAGTATATATTAAATGTTAACTATTTGAGTAGATTAAATTGAAGCAAATAAGACTGGAAAACGGGTGTGTTACTGGTGTAACTATGGTTACTGTAATAGATAAAACGATATTGTTTTAAGACTATATTGTAAGATTATTCTGAATATAGAGAAGCAATATCGCTCCCTTATTACAAAGACATCTGAAAATTTGCACACATTCATTAAATTAGAGAAAACAATACTCAAAAAGATTTCTATTTTAGTTGATGTTGGCATACGTACCTTTATTAACAAAATAGATAAAATATGATAGGTATTCACAATTAAATTCCCAATATAAAAAAACCCAGCTCGATCTATCTATCTATCTATAATTACACCATGTGTGCCACAAAAACGTGTTGTCAAATGGCGCGTCTCATAGCAAGGTCCCTCAACTGATGGTATTATTACCAGCTTGATAGTATACATATAACAAATGCTTTTATTATTATTCAAACATGCAAGCAAACATAAAAATTACACAATGTAAAGAGCGTGTACAACTTACAATAATGGAGGCAAACAAAACACCAAGCTCGGGAACTATGACCAGTAAAAACTCAGACCAATCAAAGATAGCTTTGGTATCCATATCGTCCTCCGATGTGGCAACATCCAAGCTGTCTGCTCGGCGTAGATGTTGATTCCCTTTGTCTCCACCATCCCCCTTTGACTTGCAGGCCGCTCGACCAATCAAATTTCGCCAAAACCATCCTTTCTCCCAGCAGCCAAGAAGGCCTAAAAATTGATCCTGAAGAGTCAGGGCCAAGAAATTGGAGGATGTAGTGAGAAGATGCACAGAGGTGGGAACTAGACAGGCAACAGAGAGACCAATCAATGTGTTGCTTTTGGTTATTCCTCTTTTGGCGGCTTTGGGAGTAGGAGTGGGGCGACGGAGAAGGCAATTTCGAGATCCTCCACTGAGTAATGCCCTTCTGGAGGCAAGAGTCAGAGGTTGAGAGAGTAGGGCCGGCAAAGAGGGTCGGAGTAGCAGGTTGAACATGACTGCCTGATGCCTTTAGTTACTGATTTTGTTTGGAGCTACCAATGTCAAAGCACCAGCCTAGAAATCAATGTATCTTTATTGAATAGCATTTCAAAATTTACATAAAAGTCAAATCTGCATTTGAAGTGATGATAACTGTCTAAAAAAATTAATTTTAAAAGTTAAAATTCAATTTCAGATATGATAAAAACCAACCTTGTATCGATTGAATTCTACTTTGTTATAAGTTGCATGATGGTGGTATTCTGTACATAAAATAGTTACAAAATACTATAATAGTCTTTCCAAACAATTAATAATCTATCATTCAAAAGAGTTAAATATTGATTTTCTTCTTAAAGGTCATACTGTGAGCCTTTTTTATAGTTCTTTATTTTTCACCTCTGCAACACAGTTTACATTTTAGTGTTTCTTTGTCTATTTAGAAAATGTCTTCTTTTCTTAGCATTATCCAAATACTATAAAGGATACTATTAAAGAGATCTTTAATAATATTATTAGGTATTCTCATTAATATTTACAGAATTAAATTTAGGTCACAACAGCTTGTTAATTCATGTTTATTTTATAAAAAATATCTCACTAGCTCTAAACAAATTCTGTTAAAATAAGAATTCACAAATTAATAATAGAAACACGTGCAAAAATAAATTTCCTAAGAGTTTATTATTAAAAAATGACAAATTTTCTGTTAAGTTAGAGCATATTTTTTTGAGAAATGGAACACCCAATAAATCTAAATACTGCTTTTAAATTAATTGAGTACTTTCAAACACATGGCTTAGTATATTCTTCCAGACAAGGTATGCATTATACTAATTATTCTGGTGATAAAAAAGGGTATTTTAGCAAATACAGGGCTGACTAATTCATAAATCGTGCTTGGATGAACATGAAATTGGGTAGCAAGTTGCCTACAGGTTTGGACAGCCTCCTTCAAGGTGACAATTTTCGTTGGTTATAGCTGAGCACCATAGTGAGCAAATAAATGCAGTCAATAACTAACATTTTAAGTTTTACAACTATAAATATTAATTGTTTGTTGATCTATTAAACCCAATCAATTATTATTTGATTGTTAAAATGGGCACATTAGCATTAAGAGGTAGATGTGCTGTGATAAGAGGGGAGAAATGCAAACATAGAATATGAAGACTACACATTTTACGCACAGGAACTACACAGGTTGTAGCATGAGTGTAGAAAGACAAACCTAGTCACCCATGCACACATATATAATGTAATCTTACTCTGCTCAGAGCTGGACATCCTATAATTGGGTGGGTTAGTTTGTACTATATGATATAAGTATCTATTATTCATTTAATTAATATGTTGCTTTATAAGATATTGTATAAACATGTGGTCCAAAATTGTGACCTTTAAATTAGTTATTTAGAAATTCTAAACAAATTAATAAAAATAATAACCTAAAAAAGCTTGTATCTGTTAATTTCTGGCAGACCTGTATATCAATGGAAAATTGATATCCAAATAAAAAAAAATCAATGTAATAAAATATTGAAATTATAAGAGGGTTCAGTACTTTTGAAATAAAATGAGGCAAGGTATAATGAAGTGCAAAAATATATTTGTATTTGATACAAAACTGACAAGTACAAAATGTAACAAATACAAGACAGAGTAACATCTATTATGGTTTGTATTACATGTAAAGCTATAACAAACATAAAATTCTTTGTTATCTAATACTTAACTCAGTCAATCAGTATAAAGGGGTCAGATTAGAAACATATTGTGAAGCTTTATTCATTATAAATTTAAACAATACAATAATTCAAAACCCATGACCATACATACTAAAATGAAACAATGAGTGATTGATGTACAAAAATTAACTACTGATGAAACATCTTTAGAAAATATGGCAATTTATTTAATAATAGTTAAGTAACTTATCCAGCCATGCATGTACCTCAGTACATGTATATAGATGAGGTATATCACACTCCTAAAATGAGGGTTACCCTAAAAATCATCATATAAATTCTTTCTATATTGTTCTTAGTCCAACTATTTATAAAAAACAAAATAATGTACACTATATTTATAAGTTTTTTGATACTACTTTTTCTTGAAATATCAAGAAATAATACTTATTGTAATATTGATAAATAAATATAAAAATGATAATACTATACTTATATGAATTATATCTTCCCTGTCAACATTTTATTTTAAAATATTCAAACTATATGTATATGAATTTATAAATAAACAACATTTCTACCTAATATACCTGTCTTTATATAAGTAAATTTCTCATTCTATAAAAAGTTTTTTGTACATTTAATATATTCTATCTTTTAGCAAGTTACTATCAATTGAACCAAGTTGGCCAATATGAACACTATATAGTTTAAAGCATTTGTAATTTGTGAGCTATAAATAACTTTTAGATAATAATGTTCATAGGTTTAACATTTTAGATTTAAACAAACTTAGTGAAAATATGATAAATTATTAAAAAGTTGAAGGACTTGCTTAGCATATTGGGAAAATTTATATACAAGGAGTATTAACATGTGCTGAAATTTTCAGAATTAAAATAAAAGAGTAAATGCAACACTTCAGATAAATCATAAATGACAAGAATTTAAGAATTAAAATTATATTACAAGAATCAATACACTAACAATTAAGCAGGGAGAAGCAAATCACATATTTGTACTGTTCAACTCAGTACATGCAGATATCACCTTCAAAATCTATTTGACTTCTGATGAGGATCCCTTCTTCAACTTTTCCAGAAGCAGAACAAAACATGTTTATAAATTGGAACTCTGCTCACACAGAAACTATCAAAAGCAACACAATTTGCAACAAAGTCAGGCATATTAAAACCAAGTATTCTTCAGATTCAGAAAGCCAACAATATTTAGGCAAGTTCAGAAGACTCTTATCAACATAGGATATCCAAAACAACCTTGACTCAATTGACTACAGAAACAATGTTAGAAAAGTTTGACCCAGTCCAACCAATCACTAATACTGTGTACATTCCCTATTTCAAAGAAATTTCAAATGGTTCAATAAACAAGATTCTCACAAAATATACATTAAAAAATTACTGGTATTTTCAAGATGTATGTGTGAAATTTAAGGTAAACATTTCTTTAAAAAATAAAACACATTTAAAATGTATAAGCATTAAATACAGTGTTGCCACAGCGAATTATTGTAAAAAAAATCGCAGGCAGTCTAAAAAATCCCAGGGTCAAAATGATGCTTTTATGCCACAAGGTGGAT
>JAYRBW010049858.1:0-11238 GCA_036023295.1 Invenusta paracnida
CTGCATGCCAATCATGCCTGAATTTTGCTTTTGCATGCCAAAGATCTTGAGAATATTGCTTCCCAAAAAAAATTTTGCAATTGCCTAAATCATATATAGCTGGGACACATTTATAATTTTATATTTTCTGTAGTTTATCTAGACTATATATATCAAATTCCATTATTTATGAATATCTACTTCCTAGTTCCTATTTTACTTATAAAGTTACCCTTCCACATTTAAAAGACAAAATATATTTTAAGCACATAAAAAAAATATATTCAGAAGTATGATTTTTAAATTTAACTACTGTAACTGATATTGATAATGATATCTCTTTTTGAATGTATAGCTTATTATTAATATTTAATCATGTCTATGTATTTATAAAAAATAATATATAGGGTTCAAAGTTTTAAAATTTAACATATAATGGGACATTTTACCTGATATTTGTTTTACAAATTACATACTCCTAGCTATAAAGCATAACATAAAATAAAAATCTTATATATGATTATGGGACAAGTGGCTGCTTCATATTTGATGTATGCATTTTATATTTACTATGTTTTAAAAATGAATAGATTTTTCATCTTATAGTTATAATATTAGATTTATTATATTTTTTAACTTTTAGATATTTTTCTACAACTTATAGTTGAATGCCATTTTATTACACACCAGGCAGTATATTTATATGATCGTTAGAGTAACTTAACTATAAAAAATAGTCAACTGGAACACCAGAGTAACAAAAATAATAGTGTCTTAGTTATAACTATGTAAAATTAAAACTCTATGCTAAAATATAGTATTTTTGACTTTATCCTTAACATGCTGTATTCTGCAAATGACTAATTATTAGTACCTAATAACTAGTTTTAAATTAATTATATAATTAGTATAGTCTACACAAAAAAAGTACTAAATGCTTTCAATTAATTTTAAGTATGCTATAACTGATTAATTTTACACATTTTTGAGGATCAGTAATATTATAAAAAGCTCTCAGTAATATTTCTTTATTTTCTTATTGAGCATTGCCTGGACATTGAATTCAATTTTAACATATAATTATTGTATAGTTAAAAAAACATACTAAACAAAAACTTGTTTTATATTAAAGCTACTTTCAATATACTCTATTATTTAAAAAAATATATATAAAGGCAATTTATTTTACTTTATTAATGATTGAAAAAAATTATTGAATATATATAAGTTATGTTTATTTTTCATGACAATATTAGTCTTTATAGGTAATGAACAAATGGATTGATGTCATGATTTATTATCTTCTATTTGATTTTTTTATAACTAATAATGAATATGTCCAATACATAAGATTTCTCTGTTTTTAGCTTTTAAATGATAAATTTATTATTTTCATAAAAGGTTATATTTTATATATTAAAAATACAAAATAAACATATATAGTAATGTCTCAGAATTGATCATTTTGAAGTATACATTAAGAACTTAATTTTTGCAGTTCATACTCTCCTTACCATGCATTATCTCTTATACATTTATTTATCAATGGTATGCACAAGGAGTAAATTTAAAAGATTATTCTCATAAATGCAATAAATATAAATTCTTTTTTTTACTAACACTATTCTATATTTTTATAAATATTTATTTATTTATTTACCATACATAATTTATGCAGGTATTTATAAATAAATAAATTTATTAACACTACACTATAATTTTCCTATTCATCAATAGCACATATGATTCATGAATAGTATTGTATTGTGTGTATTTGTTAACAGTACACACCCTTTGGCCTTATAATTATAGCTTTTATCTTGAACAATGGCAATGAACACTCATATTTATGTAAAGAGCTAGTGACACTGATTTAAAGGCAAGAAAATTGTTTTTTGTTATAAGAATCAAAGGCAAAAAAATGTATCATTTCTTGAATTTTCCTTTATTTGCCAAATTGGCAAGTAAAAAGTTTCTGATCTTCTGATATGGTACCAGAATAATGCAATATTGATTTTCTGGATCCAAAATAGTCTCAGCTAACAAAACTACAGAATATTTATTTCTGATTTGACATATGTCATAATGCTTTTATATTCTTTTGGCAAATGGTTAAATAATCGACTGACTTAATAAAAAGGAAACATTTTCAGTATATTATTTTAAATTAATACAAGTCTTGAGTATTATATTCCAGCATAGGATTAGACATATTTTCTTAATTATTGTAAACACACTTAGGGATAGAACTCTAATACCTTTAGTAAAAAGGTTATTATACCCCAAAAGAATATTGTAGGTATATATATATGATATTTGACAAAACAAATAGAATTGTGTATACAATGTATATGAGTGAATTTGTGATAAAATAATTGAAAATTGCTACTATCATTGAAATTGTGCAGGCTATACAATTGGCTATATGTATATGTGTTACACAGTTTTGGGTGTATATGATTTAGTTACAGATATAACCTTTATTTACACACATAATTAATCAATGACACATTCATAGTTCTTTGCAGACATTACCCATCCATTCTGACATGATGTAACATTAGTGATACATATTATAGGTAGGAGATGGTCCTCTTGAACTCAACTTTAGTTGTTGTTCCAGAATTTAATCGAACATTACAGAACTTACAATATATATGCACTTATGCTATATTGTACAAATTGAATTTCATCTAAATGCATGGGTTGAACTGGTCTTACATTAATTGTTAAAGGAATCTGTGGTAGCCATGATATTTGAACTGTGGGATTGTCCAATAAATTGTTTGTTTGAGAAACAAGTGTACATATCTCATGCATATATTATATGTATGTATATTATATTATAGTTAAAATGATAGGTAAATTATTTCATGCTTCTAACAAGAAATTAAATAAGGAATACATAAATGTTAATACTTCTATTCAGAGATAGAATTATATGTCTAAAATGTGTCATCCTACTCCTTTCTTTCAGATGAATCGATCAATTCTTGACTTTTTCCCAAAGACCCCTACCCTCAATAAAAGTGATACAAAATCCACTAAAGAAAACGGTTCCTGCAGTCCATTGACTTCACAATTATCTAAAACAAAGTCTCTTGCGTCTTCACCCTCAAGATCGCCCTCTGTGTCAGCATCTAAGAAAACTGCTTCTACTTCTAAGACATCGAAAAAAAGCGTTTCCAAGAAACGAGATAGTAATGAAAGCAGTGGAAAAGAAAATGCTGAACTTCCAGATGAAGACGATAAGCTAGTTGTAATGGTAAAGATAGTTTGGTTTATAACTTGTATCTTTTTGTCTTATAGCACTTACCTTTTCGTATTAAAGAAAAAGTTTTGTTTGTTTAACCTGAAATTGTTTTCATTTTTTTTAGAAATCTCCAGCCAACAAACGACCTGCCAGTAAACCAAGTAAATCGAAGAAGGGGGAACCACAAAAGAAACGTAGACGTTTGGTTGTTGAATCTGATGATGAAGAAGTTGATCTCGGCGGTGGCGAAAATTTGTCAGAAAGCTCTGGTAAACATGTTTTACTAGACTTATTAAAGCGAATGACAATTGCATCTGAAATTACTTTATATTAAATTTAATGTAATACGATTTAAGGTCCTGCAAGTAAAAGGTCTACCTTTTTATTTTAGGGTCTATGACCTTTTTTTGTCAACTATTTTTATGATAATTTTAATAAGACCATAAGAACCGAAATTAATCCATCTTAAATGAAAATTGTAATTCGTTAGTTAACAAGATCTCTTTTTAGCTAATTTTTCTATCTATTTTCTCTCGAATGCTATGTGTTAAAATTCTTACTGTTTACTTTGTATTTATATTGTATAAACCGCTGATCACCTACAATACCAACCTTCCGATGAAGAAGGTGAGGAATCCTCTGATTCAGCCAACACGCCATCAGGTTATTCAGAGTTGTCAGAATCAGCAGAATCAGAAGATCATAAGCCAACCAAGAAGAAAACAACTACCAAGAATTCTGCACTAAAAAAAGAGGTTAGGTACATGTTGCCAATAGATAGTTAAATATACAATTTTATAACAACTTTTTTTAATGTTAATTTTGCTAAACACAAAATTATGTGTGTCAATACGTTTTGCTTATTATTGCGACGTTTCTTTAATTTGTTATGGAAATTTTATTGATGAGTAGTTGTTCAATATTATAATTTATTGTTTCATTTGAATAACAGGAATCGACAACGACAACCCCGGCTCGTGATGACAAGACCTCCCTAAACCAGTCTACTACAACGCCTCGTACACCAACATCCGCTGCAGTCAGTGCGGCTATCAAGGACCGACTCTCCCACTTTTCCCAGGACCAACCGCAAGGGGAGGATAATACAGCAAGTGATGAGGGCGGAGAGAACACGGTGTGGGAGCACCTAAATCACCCATTTCTTCGCCCTGAGACGCGCCGAGATGTTGAAATGAAAAAACCAGACGATCCCATGTTCGATCCCACTACGCTCTATGTTCCGGAGGCCTTCAAGGTTTGTAGCCATCTTAGAAATATTATTGAATACAATGGTGATTCTAGACCTTATGACTGCCTATTTTATTAATTTCATTGATTCGCTAGATTTTTTTGCAATATGACTGTAGTTTTCCTATTTCTCTTATATCCAAGTTACCTTTATACTTACAATTTGTGTTTATTAAAATGCAATATAATTATTGTTTTATTCTTTTTAGTGGCAAGGTGGAGGATATTTATGTATTAATAACACATTACAATTAAAAAATATTCTTCTCATTTAAAAAAATGGTCTATTTTATACGTTTTGTTGCTGTAAGCCCATGAATCATATTTTGAGTTCACTAGGCGAAAATGACTTAGTAAAGAAATTTAAAATTATTTGTAGATGGGCTTGTTTTGTTTACAAAAATAGGAATTTTGTACATACTGTATACAACAATTCAGTCCATATATTTGGATATATTTAGTCAGTCATATTTTTCATATATTAAATTGTTTTATAGATATCTAGCTGACGAATAATCATTTAACTGCAATGTTATAACATTTAGAGCTATGGAAAGCTTTCAAATATGTCAGCTAAAAAAATTTGTTAAGTTATTATCATTTGCTGACTGTGTAAAGTTGTTGTTTCCTTATACATTTTTTATGGTAGAATTTTTAGATGTGGAGTTTTATATAATTCAATATATACCTCTCTGTTAACCTGTGTAAAACTATTATTTTGTCGCGTATTTCTGACATCTGTTTTGTTGTATTAACAATTGTTTAATAATATTCGTATTTACTATATGGATAGCAAAGGGATATTGCCGCGAAGGCGGGCAATGCGTTTGTATTAGTATAGGTTTAATAGTCTAATACGTTGACAAAATCATGATAAATCTTACTAGAATGTATGTTTATATGTTGATTTTTATATGCATCGTGCTGTAAGAGTTTAATTGAAATAATTAATGCCTATATTTTTATTATTTTTGAAGCAATATTTATTACTTTAAAGTAAACATTTGTGACATTAATTTGAATAGACATTTAAGTTTTACGATTTATGTCTAAAATTGTTTCATCACAATATGTTAATACCCTTTTGTCTAAATACAAGGCAAAATTCGTTTCTGTAAAAATGCTTTTCCACCATTTGTCTCGATTTGACAATACGGGATTAGGAATAACAAAAATGCGGATACCATGTAAATATACATTTTGAGTATGCACAACTATCCGCCTAAAATTGTGCCTATTGCAGTTGAAGTGTACCCCCGGAATGCGCCAATGGTGGGAGATTAAGTCGCGCTACTTCGATACGCTTCTCTTCTTCAAGGTGGGCAAGTTCTATGAACTCTACCACATGGATGCTGTCACGGCAGTCAAAGAACTCGGTATCGTCTTCATGCGGGGCTCATTCGCTCACTCCGGCTTCCCGGAGATTGCCTACAGTCACATGGCCGATCAGCTCGTACAAAAGGTGGGTTAGTAAACTAGACCTATTGTGACCAAATGGATGTAAATACATCGTTAGTATATTACCTATAACGTGTCATCTTTTAATGAAGTTATTATTGCTACTTTAAGATAGTCAATGGATCGTTTTTTTATTAAATACTTGTGTTTTTTTGTGAGTGACATACAAACATATTTTGTAAGTTCCAGTAAATTTATGCCTTAATGTATACTTTTAAAAATATGTTTTACTTGTTTTACTTACCATATTTTATAACAGTTTGACATAAAAGCGTTTTGTTTCTTTTGAGCGTCTCGCTAAATACACCTGATGCGCAATAAGAAATAAGACAAGTGTCATATACATATTATGTATATGACACTTGTTTTATTTCTTTCATTATGATATTAGATTATATTTTGTATATATTTTGCATTCAATTAAGCAAGTTTCATACACACATTCTTATGTATTTCATTTACTTTTTCGAGGGGATAGTTGTTTGTATAGTTTTTTAACGACTTGTATTAATTACGTTGTAATTTTTGGAACTATGTTATGAAGACGTTTTTTAATACAATCCCTAGATAAGCACAACATCGTGTAAATTTGACATTTTTCACTTGTATTTTAAATTCATTTTTCATTGAAATATGTGATAATACAAAGGTACAATTTACTTTAAATGTGATAAGGTTTATGACAATTCTACGAAAAATGATGAAATATATTATGTAGATACAGTATGTACAGAGACAACGCTTTAAATCTATCCCACATATTTCATTTGACTCTCGAATATTCGTTGTTACTGCACACACAACTTGGACTACATATGTCTGTAAATTACCAGCTTCGTTCAGGACGTTTTATAGTGTTCATTAAGCAACAAGACTGCATTCTAAGGCTTGAATCCATGACCAATGATTGTTTAGTGTCCAGTGAAGCTGCGGCAGCGCTAGAGGCAAGACTATAGCAGGCAGACTCAACCATGTAGGGCTTTACGGTGGGATTGCAGTTTAGGCACCTCTTCTGTCTGTCTGTCTGTCTGAGAGAAAGATGAAGGACAGAGTGAGAAGGGTAAAAAGGAAGTGGGGAAGATCCTCCGGGAACAGGAAGCAGAAGGATCAGGTGGAAGAATCGGTTAGGCCGATTCTGTGCCTATTGGCGGCAAGAAGCGGGGAGTGCCCGTATGGAGTAGGGCGAGGGCGACACTGTCAAAACTTGAGAGATCTGCTGGAACCCGGAAGTAGCGGCGGGCAGGTCGGTCGAGTAGCGGCGCGTGTCGGCGAGCGTCTGCAGACTTCAGCGTCGGCGTCTTCGTTGCCACGGATATTGCAGTGTCTCATGACCCACTGCAGGTCGATGCGTTGAGACCTGCTCTGAACAGATCGATCAGGCGGAACCAGATGAGTCTGCAGGTAAGTCTGCGGCAAGTCTTCGAATAAGAGTCCGAAAGGAGTCGGAGGCAGGCCACTGCTTCGGCTCTGAATGAGAAAGCGACTGCGTCTGCCGAGTAGGCTCACTCATGGCATCGTCAAAGACGTCTGAAAGTAGCCATAGCTATAATCAATTGGGTCTCAGCGGCATGGGCCCTGCAGATCCTGCTTTGGGTAGAGACCCCACTAACTCATCCATAACTGTCAGAGACGTTATTGCGATGCTAAGCAAGGTGAAGACAATGACTTCCTGGATTTGTTTAACCTACAGTCCACTCTGGGGCACATTTACTAATGAAGAAATTAATATCCTTCTCACAATTCAGGGCAGTGTCAATGCTCAGGGTTATGTTCAGATTCTCATATACCATCTTTTCCCTCTGGACTTGCCTGTTAGGGGTGCGTTCCAGTAGGAGCGATCTACAGTCTCCTAGCCTCATATATATTATATTTTCATAGAACTGTCATAAAACCTCGTCATATTTAGAGAATACTTAATTATTTTTTAATGAATAATTTAAATATTTTTTCATAAATAAATTACATGATGGCGCGTTTATTTTTGTCAAGGTTTATATATGAATATATATTTAAGCCTTTTTATCTGTTAGGGATGCAGTAGTTAACGTTCTGCTTTATATAAAGATATAACATGGTTGAGTCTAGAACTTTACAACAAAATTGAAAACCTTTTCACAACTCAGGGCTACAAAGTCGCCCGAGTCGAGCAGACCGAGACAGTCGACGCCATGAATGAACGAACACGAGGTCGACCCACTAAAGAGAAGGTGGTCCGCAGGGAGGTCTGTCAGCTGACCACACCCGGCACCTGGACACCCAGTGCAACGGGTGGTGGTGTCTCTGTTGCCAGGGCCACAGGCTATCTCTTGGCGCTCAAGGAGGGTCCCAATTTCTCTTCTACTGGTGATGAGGTGGAGTTCGGAGTGGCTTTTGTAGACACTTCGGTGGGGCTGATTCATGTAAGATTTAACTTTCGTGGGCTTTCTATAATTTTCTATTTTTCTATACATTTTATGGTAATGTGGCAAATATTAATGGCGAATATTTTTTAATATGGCATGACGGTGAAATAATTCCATCACAAAATAATTGTTTTTTTATTATTGAAATTCTAAATTCTGATATTTTGTGAAAGAAATATTTAGTATTGACTTTTAATTAAGTGCCACATTACATGTGACTTTAATCTATCTTTTGCGGATTGCTTAACGCTTTATTAATTGACTATATTTGAAACAAATTATTTTCACCAGTCTAGACGTTTATGAGGCCAGTATTTGAATTTTCTCAATCATTTTGGTGGGTAATGTATGGTTTCCTTGGGGTAGGTATTATAGATGACATAAATAGCATATTTTGTGCCGGCTCTCAGACTAAAACATTTTCTATTAATTTTGTACTACTACTGCCGACTTCATTAGATATATATAAATTCAATACTTATAATGTAATTTGTGAGAAGAGTCAAGATTTAATTTAAACCAGAACGGGCTTGACATCCACTAAGCCACTGCATTGCCTATAAATTCTCTTTTTTTAATCTAGTGATAGCTTCATATTATTGCTATTTTTGTATTATGGATGTAAGTGAGCCATCTGCTGGAAATATTCATATTTGATGTGATTTACTATTGATCGACTAATGATGAGATAGAAAGATTATTGTCAATCTTTAAAATGAATAAAAAATAACCACAGTACTATAAAGATACAATTTTATATAAAACAAAATTTGAATAATAGTTTACTGAAAGTGTTTAATGAAGTTTTTAAATAAAATTGTATCTTCTTGTTACTATGGTTATTATTCAATTATTCAAATGTTATGTCAAATAATGGTTTTTTTGCTACAAATTATATTTTTAATAGCGTTAGGCTTTACAAGTCATAGCCTTGCATAACTATATTTATTTATATAGTTATTATATATTTACTGGCAATATTATCATGATGATATTGTAATTTTGTTTTTTATTGATATTCTTATCAAGAGTAAGATTATAGTTAGTTCTATCTGTTCTATTATCATGATGATATTGTAATTTTGTTTTTTATTGATATTTTTATCAAGAGTAAGATTATAGTTAGTTCTATCTGCTTTATTTATCGAAGCAATTATTTCTCTGTTCATTACGGTATATTTAGCTGATAATAATTTCTTTGGAATAGCAAATGCATTGTTCAATACAATAACATATAAGATACTATATTATATATTTAATATGTTTATATATATATGTTCATTAATGATACACTATTATAAGTAGTTATGACGCATAATAGACAATAATAATATCAAGGTTTGTATGGTTATTGATTTTTCAGGTTGGTCAATTCGCCGATGACAGGCATTGTTCTAGGCTCAGAACTCTCATAGCCCATTATCCACCATCGCAGGTAACCCGCCACAAAGTTTTATTCTAATAAACTTAATAATCGATTCCTGTTCACCAAATGGTAATAATTAATGGGTTTTTTTGTATTTGCGTCACTATAGTGCATACTACGTAAGGGATTTTAAATTTGAAACACGATATCACTACTGTGTATTGAAAAGGAGAATCTTTTAATTGAATTTAAAAGTTTCTATGGTAGAGACTAAGTAGGAGTCTTCAATCATTGAATAAAAAACCATTGGTCGTTGTAAGTGTCGGAATTCTTTTAGTTTGTAGTTTTTTTTCTCATAAAGATGCATTTCATAGAAATCGAAAATTAAATTTCATAATTCAATAATATTGTCTTATCATCTTGTCTCTGTTGTTCCAGGTTCTCCATGAACGTGGTGGATTGACAGCACCGTGCCAACATCTGCTCAACACCTGCCTCGCTTCGGCACTGAAGGAGTCTCTACGACCCAAACGTGAGTTCTGGGACAGTGAGAAGACCTTGACACACCTCTCAGAGTCAGCCTACTTCTTCAATGAGAAGACAAAGCGAATTGATTGGCCAGCTGATCTCATGACTATGCTCTCTGAGTGTGAGTCTATTTACCCTTTATATTATGTTTTTACTTCTAGCTAATTTGAAATAGTATATTACAAGATACTTGCTAGAAAAAATCGAAATTGTAGAGGGTGAATTTAAATATAAGATGAATAATAGATATATGAATAAGATAAATATAAGATTAAACCTTAACCCAAATACGAAGCTTAGTAATTCTTTATGACATTAAATTAGTTTAATTTCAAAGTTGCAAAAATAATAAGATTTATTGATATATTTACATACTATCATTGATTTTTGTTTTTATCGAGTCAAAGCCGATTTAAATTATTTTGATTTGTTTTAATGACATTTTTATTCTGGAACTTGATGTTGAATTTATATTGAACATATTATCTAGGAATTTGTAATTTCACTATTTCTTAAATTGATATATTTGAAATTATCTTTGGTTTTATAAACGTTTTTTGTTCATAAATATTGAAATTAGAAAGTTCAAATATTACCACCGATTCAACTGGGTGTCTTAAATTATAAATGTTGGGAGTATTTATATATTTTTGTCTGTACTGGTGATGATTGTGATACTGGTGATACTTGTTCTATATCTGTAATGATTATGAATTAACTTTAGCTTAGTCAATTTTTACTTACGAATTCGGATTCGATAATTTTTGTTCTCTACCTGCCTAAAACAATAATTAACCAAACCACATTCTTCTTTCGCTTTTAATATCATCGATAGATATTAAACTCTCTATCAATTTATACTGATACTCTTATTAAAATAGATCTCCAATGTAAACAAAGTCAGCAGAGGAAAGATTGATAAGAATCACTATTATATTTTTTATCGCCAAAAATGGCAAAAAGCTGGTTAGCTACAGACAATTTTAAAAGATATAAATTCATTC
>JAYRBW010049869.1:0-11238 GCA_036023295.1 Invenusta paracnida
TACTATATTGTGAATTTGGACACAAAATGAAAAGCATCATTCATTCGGGTGGAAACAGACTTTTCCCCCCTCATGAAAATAGCTAACTTTTCAAATTTCGTGAAAATAATTATATCACGACAAAATATATAAAAACAAGGCATTTTGTTTTTGCAAAATATGTTGTTATATTTTATAAAATTAATTCCTTTTAAACTATACTACTAGAATATTATGGAAATTTCCGTTCAATGACCTTGAATTTTCCATTAGAAATATAATATTTTTCAAGGTTAGCATAACCTTCCTTTATTTGTTACTTTACTATTTCTTGATATTAAATTAAATTAAGATATACATAATATATAGAAATCATTTCTATAAAAATTGTTGTAAAATAAATCCTGAAATCATTTTACAAAAGTGTGCTAAAAAAGAAGAATTTTTCCGATTCATGCTATGCGCAACTGAAACTAGTCGCCATAGTTGAAAAACGAAGTTGTTATGCCTGAATTGAGGATGTTAGATCGGCAGCAACCCATGGCAATGCTACATCGTGGTGAAGTTACAGGTACTTTTAACCCTTTTTGACTTGTAATAATCTTGAATTGTATTTTGTTAGATAAATATAAATTATATGAACTTTGTTAGAGTTAGACAGCAGCAACTGATTATTTAGTTTGTTACTATACAAACTTATTATTTAACTATATTATTAGCTAGAAATTATACTGTGGCTAATAGTAATAATAATAAGTCACAGATAACTATCTACTTTAGTCTTTACAGTACATGTCTTTAGGTTCGTCTTTAGATTTACTATTTATTAACTTTTTGTTTGTTGACAAATTTGGAATCCATCCAATCTGACCCATAAATCTAACCAATTCAATCCAGGCCCGGGGGTGGCACTGGGTGGGGGCTTTACTATAAACATAAATTTGTTCTTTATAATATTTTTCTGTATGTAATGATCAATGATTGAAGTCTAATCTGTCCTTATCGGCTTATCCTTTTCCTGATGGGCATCTCAACATTTGAGATTTTCTGAAATTATCTTTACTTGAGTTGATATGATCGGCATCTCAAGGTTTGAGATATTCTTTTAACATAGATTTAAATTCATTTCTTTATTATTTAAAATAGTTTAAACTGAAATGCCTAGAAAAAATTTAGTGAAGTTCAGCTGACTCAGTGATTAAACTGTTGGGCAGAAAATACATAAAATAAGTTTTTAAATTCTATTGAGACAGACTTGGAAATGTACCAACAAATGTGCTATTTAGAATAATTTGATTGGCTAGCCAGCATTTGTACTGTTATCTGTTTTCTAACGGTTTATTAGTTATGTCTATTTAGTTCAGTACTGGCTTTACTCACTTGCAATTTCTTTTCCTCTGCCCTATAATTATATAGAACCTATATATTTGGTTTATTCTTTTGTATTACTATTATTATCATGAAATATATTTAGTGTTGGTCACCATTGGCATTATGGGAATGTTATAAACACAGTTATTAATATTTAAAAATAGGAATAGAAACAGACATTATGTTTTCACATTTAGTCATATTTTAGTTTATTATACTTTTAGTAATATCTATAACCTATAATATTCTGTACATTTACTAAGGTGGTCTGTCACTGTACAACAACAATATGTTTTACATCATCAGTTATGTTACTAGTGACCTTGAATATGTCATAACAATCACTTCCTTTTAAGCAGTTCTTTGCATGAATTACAGTCAAAATGTAACAGCAAGTTTAAAATTGACAGGAAAATTACTGTAAAAACAACTGTTGTATATTGATGGAAGTTTTTTACTCACTGTTTAAAAGCATTGTATTATGGAACTGTTAAGTCTCACTTTATCATAAATATTATTACAATGAAGATCTTGAAAAATGGAGTGTATTAGGAGTAAACTATACTACTGAAAAATGTTCAATGCTGTTTTAAAGCATGTCTGAAAACTATAAGTATAACACATCTAAACATTATCATGAATCAAATGAATGACATATTTAGACAATTAATTGCTTAGATGGTATTAATGATCAAATGATTTTGTTAAAGTTGATGTTAAATACAGACAGAAAGTTAGTTAGTCATTTTAAACACTGAATGATTTATTTCGAATATTCTAGTAAGTTACAGAATTCCCCCAAAAATTACAGATTTTTGGGGATAAAATTGACATTTTCTATAATTGAAAATATATTCACAATAAAATCATAGGAATTGGTTGTAGAGTTATGCTTGTGTCATACATTTTTTACATTATAATTTGTTACCTGGTGTTGCCTCTACAATAAATTGGTTATAACCAAACATTTCATATTGCTAGTGTAAATTGTAATGAAAATATTGATATATTAAAAAGGTATTTTGTACATATTTAATATATATTTTAATGTGTACCATATGTGTAATACAATTAACATTAAATATTCAAAATACAAAATATAGAAATTTCATTTTTTAAATGTGTTAGGCTCAGTTAATTACAATATATTTTTAGAAATTGTAGCTTTATATCTTAATAAACTCTCAAGGATCCTAAACGTTCAGATTTCAGAAAATTTGGAGGCAATTTGGTTACCTCCTGCAATTCACAAGAAAATGTATACCCCCCACTACCCTCTTATAATCAGAAGTAGAATTATTTGTATAACATACTTGATTTATAGTACATGATTGTATTGCAAGTCTAAGGGTTTTAAATACCAAAACAATTTGGGGGGCTATACCCCCAAACTCCCTACCACCCTGTGTTGTTAACTCATAACATATATTAAAAAAAAATACACATTTTGTTTTAGTCTTCTTGTCAGTTGCCATAACCTATTTGCAAATCTCTGAAACTGTACATAACTAACTTGATTTAACAGAACAAACAAATTAGGTTAATCAGATGTTTTTAAATGTAATCTAAGCTTTAAAACTGAAAAAAGGCTTGGCTGCTTGCCTTGCCTTGCCATAAATTGTGGTAGATGACAGGGGCTAAAAATATTTTCCAGAAATTTGAATCCCTGAACTGTATATAATATTGTATAATACTGTATAAAAATATTTTCCAGATATAGGATCCCTGAACTGTAGATATAAATAGAGAAGTGATGAACAAAATAATAATGTTAGATGAAAATTGTAAGTCATAAAATCTCATTTCATACCACTATTATTATGTATTAGCTTAAGAAAAATGTGTCTGCAATTTTATAGAATTTGCTCACACAGCCATTTGTCACCATAAATTGATTTTTCCAGATTTTTAGAAAGTTCCATTCTCATGCCTGAATAATATATGTAATAATACATTTACATACTATTTCCAATAAGCATATTATTGCCTGTGAGATATAAATAAATGTGTTGAATTGCTAGATAATATTTATATTACAGTACAGCACATGACAGGTAGTCACCAAAGGCATCAGCTCTCTGTCCATCCAGTTTGAGCTAACTACTGCTATCTCTAATTATATATTACTTTATTTTACCAATTTGTAAGAGGAATTATATTATAGGTTTGTGCACATTGCATATACAGCAATAGCTTGTAAGGCTTGGGCAAAATTAAATAAACATACAGGAATTTTGCACACACATGTACTATAATTGTAGATAGTATAGCAATACCAATAGATGATGTTTAGCAACAAATTAATTGATATCACCATTAATAATACTATTTTAGTAATAAAAATAATTAGTGATTATTTCTTTTGTTACTGAAAATTATGTGCTGTTGTGTGCACATTTATTCAATCTACTATTTTTTCAAAAAAATGTTTTTACATTGTCAAATCATTATTATTAAACTGAAGTTGCAATCATTCCCTTCAGACTTGTAAATTTTAAGTTATTTTCTTTTGTTAAATATTTTGTAAAATTATTATTGTTATTATTCATACTAGTAAGGTGTACACATTTCATTAGTTTAAATTGGACCTATCATGATGTAAAATAATCCTTGAAAATGTCATAATTCTAATCAATATTAGCAGAAATATAATCAGTATTGTAATTTGAATTTTCAATAATTAAGTAATGATAAAACCTGCCATTATAAAAGTTGGAATCTTTGGTTTTTAAATAATTGTTTCTTACTCAATTTAATTTGTTGTTGTAAAATTATCCAAATAATAAACAGGAAATATTTATGTCAATAATAGAGTTGAGATATTCTTTTAATAGTGGTATTAAATGTATTTATATAATTTATACTACTTTTATTTGAAAATTTATTTACAACGTTTATT
Source organism: Invenusta paracnida (assembly GCA_036023295.1). Classification (NCBI taxonomy): domain Eukaryota; kingdom Metazoa; phylum Platyhelminthes; order Proseriata; family Coelogynoporidae; genus Invenusta; species Invenusta paracnida. The sequence continues at coordinate 4,250 of JAYRBW010049869.1, forward strand.
GACCAATTGGTGTAGTTACACATAATTGGAGGATATAATTACATTTCAAAGGCCACATATTTTACATAATTATATATTTTTGTTTTAATTGCTACTAAATTGTTTGCAATTGCCTTTATAAACTTTGCTATATAATATTATCTAATAGATTTCTCAGTCTAAGTTGATCCAATCTAGTCTAATTGCTGTTATACTTTTTAAAATTATATTTATTTTGTGTTAATCTCAATTTTCACTGCTGATTTTAACTAGTAATATTGTCTTAGGTTAAACATTTATATTATTATTTTTTGTTATTAGTTATTCCAGGTTTGGCTGAATTGGCACATCGTGAATATCAAGCTGGAGATTATGAACGGGCTGAACATCACTGTCTACAGTTATGGCGACAAGAACCAGAAAATACTGCCATTCTTTTACTTTTGAGTTCGATCCATTTTCAGTGTCGTCGCTTAGATAAATCTGCATACTTCAGCCAGATGGCAATAAAACAGAATCCTTTAATGGCAGAAGCATACTCAAATTTGGGGAATGTTTATAAAGAGAGGGGTCAGTTAAAAGAAGCAATTGATAACTACCGTCATGCTTTGCGTATCAAACCAGATTTTATTGATGGCTATATCAATTTAGCTGCTGCTCTTGTCTCTGCTGGTGATATGGAATCCGCAGTTACTGCTTATATAACGGCATTACAATATAATCCTGTAAGTTATACGTTTTAAACTATTTCACTAGACATTGTTATAACATATCTATTTTATCATACTATTTGTTATGTATTCGAGATTAAAGCTCACTCATTAATTGATCTTCATTTTAAAATGCTTCTATTTTGTGATTTTTTGTGCTGTTATAGTATTTTTTCCACCTTACCAATTTAACACACTTATTTGCTGTTTTTTGTTTCGTTTACTTTTATATGTGACAATAGATAAATTATTTTCCAATATCATAAAATATATTAACAGTAGAATATCAGTTAAATTTCGTATTGTATCAAAAGTACCAAAGTTATTTGTTTCTAATAGTTTCATTGCTACTTCTTTTCAGGATTTGTATTGTGTGCGCAGTGATCTGGGAAATTTACTTAAGGCATTAGGAAGACTAGACGAAGCCAAGGTAAGCTACATGGGCGACTTCTGCCGGGGACTCCTATAAATACAGAAAGTCGCTTTTTGTGCAAGCTATTGTCAAAATATGAATTAATATTTGGCATTGCATTATAATATTATTTTCGTGTATTTATTTATACATAATATTTGTTTGAGACCACTAAAGTTAATAATGCAGTCTCAAATTAATAACGACAAAAGTTTGCACAATAAAGATTTTGCTATTATTATATGCGATGATTTAGAGATATCGATGTCTGGGCAGGATGCAAACATTGCGGCAGATTGGGTATTTTTAAAACTTCCATATACAATACTTTCCTAATGCTGCAACTGTTCATACTCTTAAAATCAACTTATATATGATATATTGTATATTGAAGTTTTGCGCATCAGTATGAACCAAAAGTTCGTATTTGACCCAGTTTGCCACGCGCTTGGTGTGTTATTAATGATATTCTATTTTGTTTTACTCCTATATTCCTAACCTATTTTTTAAAATAACAAACAACATCATTAATGGCGCACCATTTTCCCATTTTGTGTCCACAAATCACCTTTGTTGACAAATGTTATTACCAGGTGCTTTGTGGATAATATACCCTCTTTTAGGAAACTAAGAAACGAACGTAAACGGTCTTTTGTTTCTCAGTTTTTTCAGCCAGATTTTTCCTAAACTTTCAAACTTATTTTTCCTAAGTTTAACAATATTTTTGTTAATTAATCTGGCTAACGCGCTGCGTAGATCCCGCATCTTGTTCAGATGACGAACTCGGTTAGTAAGGTTAATTATCTGGGTAAAGCAATTTTAATTACTGGAGGTTTAAATTAGTTCACTACCTAATGAAAAAGACTTTTCTTTTTTCCAAACAGCGTCATTTTCTAGCTCTGTGCAACACTGGATATCAACAGGTGATGGGCAGTTCAGCTGAAGTATCTCCAACTCAGGGTATTCCCAACTGAGTTCAAAGGGTAATTTTTCATTACTTGTAAGTATATTGTCTCAAAAATTCCAAGCAGCGCCCGCGACCTTTTATAATAATGTAGACATTTTAATACAAAGCGTTTGGTCTATCTTGGTTACTGTGTAAGCAAAGCTATTCAAAATTACTTCAATCCAGTAAAAAATACAACTTACATTTACTGAAACAATTTTGTTACTTTAAAGTAACCAAGCAGTCCTTTTCACATGTTTCATTTGATTTTACCTATTAATACATATTGGATTATTTAAAATAAACTGTTTAATACCAATATCATACGACACTTTTAATTTTTAGCAAATTATAAATGAAAGTTTGAAATCAATGTAAAATGTGAACGCTTTGAGCGCAAGTGCGTAGATTATATATATTTTATATTTTGTATATCGTTTTGAATATCCAATGGTTAGTCAAAAAAATTTTTTTTGTCACTATTATGCTTTTTGCTATTTAACCTGGCTACGCGACCAACTATTGGGTATTCAAAACAACAAGCGCGCAGAGCATTGCATAGCGTTTTTCCCGCCTTCATTTATGAAACTAATTCTTATTTCTTTCTCTTTCTTTCTTCTTTCTTTCCCTCTTTCACCGACCCCTTCAATTTTCCAAAATTATATCAGGCGTGTTATCTAAAGGCGATTGAAACATGTCCAACATTTGCTGTTGCTTGGAGTAATTTGGGATGCGTTTTTAACGCACAAGGAGAAATTTGGCTAGCAATTCATCACTTTGAAAAGGTAACTGCCATTTTTATTTTATATCTTTCAGTGGCTCATTACTACCTTATACTAGTACTTTTTTAATTTGTTGTTTAAATTAGTTGAGATTGTGCTATATAACTGAAATATATATAGTTGTAAAATGTTATACCAAGATTAATACTACATTGTTTTTTAAGGTTTCATATATATATGTATCTTAATAGAAGTTTGTAAGGTGCACTCAGTACGGTGGCTATAATATTCGGATCACGCGTGCATAGCACGAAGCATCCCGTAACAAAATTCACACCCAGCATGTCACAGTTTCAAATTTGTGTAATGTGGCATTATTGTATATTAATTGAGATAAACTATTGACTCGTTGCAACTTTAAATGCATTAGAATTATAAATTGTTATTTAAATACCCACATCTATCTAAAAATTAGATAAATTTATTTCTAATTATTTTTAGTTCGCTAAATCTCATGTACAGCAAAAATTATGTAACTAAAATTAAAAATGCATACTTAGTGTGTATGTTTGTGTGTGTTTTTAAAGAAATATTGACAAATGTAAAAGATCAGACGTTTGCTATGTCTTTAGAATGGTCAGATGTAATACTACTCCTGTATACCAGTGAGATATATTTATTATACACCTGTTTATACTTCAATATTTTTGAAAAGTAAAGATATTACTATCACCTGTGACAGTTACCATTCTTAGGGTGTGTTCAAAAGATGTATCTTACCGTAGTTGTAGGGGGCTCTGTTATAAAAACAAATGATTGTTTTAATTAACAAAAATCTCTTTGCTCGCTTGCCATTTTCATATGTAAATAATGCATATTTTATATGCAGAACATTTCCGAATCATTTTACTTGATCGTTATTAATTTTGAACGTTCTAAATGTAAGTGTATATTAACGGTATACTGAACATATAAAGAACTTGAGTTTTGTATATGTATCTCTTTAGTATCTGAGTTTAGTATATGTAAGTAAATGTAACTAACTGTTTGCGGTGAATATTTGCCATTATGACTAATAGTTATATGTCCTCTTCTATTCGTATATAATATATTTTTATGTCTAAAAAGTTTTGGCTGACATAAACCAACTTCAAATTAATTAATTGAAACGAATGTTTTAACAATTGATTGATTTATTTACTGTAACTGCAAACTCAAATAATTTATAAAATTAAATATAGTCTTGATGTAAGTTGCCTTGGAAAAAATGTAAATACCTATTAATGAAAATTAATTATTACAAATTAGATCTTTATTACTAAATATGACGACTGAAATTAATCATACAACAGATATCTGAATTTGTCAACATATTTGTGTTTAGATTATGTTATGTGCCAAGTAATAAGGCATATATTCACTCCTTTCAAAAAAATTTAAGGTTCACACGAACACAATTGTGTTGACATATTATGTTTTACATTTGAAAAATATGTATATACTGTGTGTAAACGCACATGCATATATGTTAAATCTAACAAATACTTGTTCATTGAGATATTTTCACATTTTGGATATACGCTACTTAGCCTTTTAATTTATAAATATAGCTATTTATAAGCCAAAATTGCTATATTTCTGAGACATAACAATATCACCCCAAAAGTAAAATTATTATATTTTATAACTCGTTAAATATCTATGTTCATAGAAATATTTATATGTAAATTGTGTGAATGAATCTATTTTGGTAACTAATTCTGACCCAGCCAAAAACATAATACATTGACAAATTATATTTAATTTGAAAACTTCGAAAAGACTTTAAACTTTGATAAATCTCATTAAATATTCGATCGTTATAACAATTTAGAGTTATTATACAGCTCTAAAAATCAAAATTAATATTTTAAAATTTGTCGAATCAAAAACCTTATCTAAAAAGTTGTTGTTCCTTTACATAGATTTCATTAAAATTTATGAAGTTATTAGCTCTATTTCTACATGTATTTTCATCTATCGCCCCTCTCATATCATAGTGGACCACCGAAATGTCAACATTAAAAGAAAATATTTTAAATTTGCTTTTAAAAAGTTGTTTTCATTAAGTAAAAATAAGTTTTAACCTTGTGAGTCAAGTAAATATGATATTTCTTTTCGAACTTCTAGCAAATATCACTTTTCAGTCCTGGATGTTAAATTTAAAAAAAAAGGAAATGTTAACAAAGTGTATGTCAACTTTCAGGTAGACATAATAGGAAGTTAAATCACTCATTTTTTGTTCAAGGAATATAAAAGAAGATTAAACTACTATGAAAGTCTATTACTTTGATATTTTTTATAATCATACTTTATTGAAATAAGTAATGCAATTAATATCTTTATTTTCTGTTGTATGTTTTTTATTACAGGCTGTTGGTCTTGATCCTAATTTCTTAGATGCTTATATCAATCTAGGAAATGTTCTGAAAGAAGCTCGTATATTTGACCGAGCAGTTGCTGCCTATCTACGGGCTTTAAATCTTTCTCCAAATCATGCTGTTGTGCATGGTAATTTAGCTTGCGTTTATTATGAACAAGGACTTATAGATCTTGCTATTGACACTTATCGAAGAGCTATAGAACTTCAGCCTAATTTCCCAGACGCTTATTGTAATCTGGCCAACGCTTTAAAAGAAAAAGTGAAGGTTAGCGAAGCCGAAGACTGTTATAATACAGCTCTTCGTTTATGTCCAACACATGCAGACTCGTTGAACAATTTGGCAAACATCAAACGAGAACAAGGGCGCTGCGAGGAAGCAATTCGGCTTTATTCAAAAGCATTAGAGATCTATCCTGATTTTGCCGTTGCTCATTCTAACCTTGCCAGTATGTTGCAATTACAAGGAAAATTAAACGAGGCTCTTTATCACTACCGTGAAGCTATACGAATTTCACCCAATTTCGCGGATGCCTATTCGAATATGGGTAATACTCTTAAAGAATTACAGGTAATTGTTTAATTTTATTATAATTTTTAAATTCTGAAATGCTTTTTTCAAATATATTATTTTAGTATATACATATATATGTCTATGTGTGTATTCTATTTCAATTATTTCATATATTAGCTATAAAAAGAGTTATGCCAGTTTATCATTATTAGTAAAACGTAACGTTTTGTTCCTGTTAAACTGTATGCTATTCACCCACAATTTTTTAAATCTTGTATAACGTTCTTTAAATAAAAAACAGTATTGTAATGTAAGTGAATGAAGTCGATGAACCACTTGACACTTTTTTTTACTGTTATATAGATAAACTGGTTTAATTTTAACCTGCTAGTATGTTATTTTATTATTATAGCTATTATGTTGACTTTCTTATTTTTAGGATGTCCAAGGAGCCATGCAATGTTATCAACGAGCCATTCAAATTAATCCTGCATTCGCAGATGCACATTCCAACTTAGCTAGTATCTATAAAGATAGTGGGAACATACCAGAAGCTATTCAATCTTACCGCACAGCTTTAAAGTTAAAACCATCATTTCCGGATGCTTTTTGCAACCTTGCTCATTGCTTGCAAATTGTTTGCGACTGGTCGGAATACAAAGAACGAATGGAAAAGCTTGTTGCAACTGTACAAGAACAATTAGATGCTAATCGACTTCCTTCTGTGCATCCCCATCATTCGATGCTTTATCCTCTTACTCACAAACAGCGAAAACGGATTGCTGCTCGGCATGCAGCCTTATGTCTAGAAAAAGTATCAACTCTAAACAAAAGGCCATACGAATTTTCACATGCCCTTCAACCTGGTCAGCGTCTTAAAATTGGTTATGTCAGCTCAGATTTTTGCAACCATCCAACAAGTCATTTAATGCAAAGCATCCCAGGTAACTACACAGCATTTGTGGTACATTAAGTACTGAAATGTGGTTTTCTAATGCATTGTACTATTTTAGTTTACATAATTCAAATAAGATAATATAAATAACTAGCCTTCATAAGATTTATCAAATGTCCTTTAAACTAATTAAAGTTGATTCGTTAAACTGTAAGAACAGTTGGCTTCGCCTTATCTAGAGATGGAATATTGATTATTTAATGGCACTAGTTTGGTCAGTAATACCGGGACAAAAAACATAGATTGATTATCTTTATCATAGAGTAATTAAACACAGAGTGTTGACTCTTATTGATTTCATATACATCGCGCTGTAAATCGTCGTATATAAA